>DWNH01001762.1:0-10810 GCA_018249895.1 Tiana niger | reverse complement strand
GGATCAAACCCGCGACCTCCCGGCCACCTGTTGCTTATGTGTATGGTATCATCTTAGCAAAATTACAACAAACTTGTTTTGTAAGCTTATACCGTCAAAGTAATAACAAAAAATTGAAATAAAACTTTAAACGAAAGAACATATAATAGTAATATATAATTTATTTTATTTTATTCGGACGATTTTATTTTACTTAATACATTTAACTTTCAAATACTAATTTTATATTTTTTCATTTGTAATACAAAAATAATATGATTCAGTTTCCTAATACAGTTACTTAACGACATTATTAAAAATAACATATTAAATTTTCAAATAATTTCCAATTAAATTACCATTTTATAAAGAAATCCATAATTTTTTTAATTGATCTTTACATGGGTCAGTATTAAAAAATTCCCACTCCCTTAGTGTAGCGCCAGTATTCGGTTCGAATCCCGCTCTGCTTCAATGAAAACGTGTATACATTCTGGCTTGGTCACCCACATCACTGAGAAAATACTTCATTTCATTTCATCTTTTCTTTGAAGTTAAAACCAGACGTAGTAATAGCAAAATATTGGCGATTTTTGTCAATGTTCTATTGTCAATTTAAATGTGTTCCAATGCGTCAACTATAGAAACACTGTCATATCATATCTATACTATAAATTTGAATTTGGAACTCTGAATTTGAATTTGGAGCTCTAGCCCGAAATTAATATTCAATCCACAGTTTAAGAATAAGATCGATCGATACTATACACGATCTAAAGTGTAGCTCGTTCTGTAATCTGCGTATCAATATCATAAATTGTCAATATTAGTCTATATTTTGTCTTTAAACAGTCTATTTCACATATAGATTACAATCTCCGGTTAGCTAAGCACCCTCCACCAATAGATAGCATTTACGGATAGATTGAATATTAGTTTCGGTCGTAAGTAGAATGAAAGATCGATCTTTAGATAAGCTAGTATAAAAATGGTAATTTCATAGGCACCTAACAAAAGGGTCGGCCTTCATATCCTATAATAGATTCCATCGCGGATGACATAAGTGGGCTTCGCGTGGTCATGCACCATATTGCCACGGAGTACGTGGTAATTGTTGTCAGTTATAAAACGCGCTTTGCAGGGCACTCCCTTGGTGCAGCGCCAGCACTTGGTTCGAATCCCGCTCTGCTCCAATGAAAACGTGTATCCATTGATTATCGCCAACGGCTTCCCGCCCGGCTTGCTCACCCAAAACACTGAAAATAAAAATATGGTTAAATTTACGGCATATCGTTTTTTTCGTCTTTTGAAGTTAAAAACAGACTCGACTAACTCAAAAGTGATACCTCAAAACTAATAACAATATTTAATTTAATTATAAATTAACGTTTTTATAAACACATTATAACGCATAACGCTCATAATGCTTCACACTCATAACACCATAATAGGGTTTTAGGATCCTATGTCGTGGGTACCATGGACAAAGGCAAAGACAATTACACTACACTACATCAACACCCAGACCGAGAAAAGAAATTTAAGTTCATCGTTTAAACTTCGCTAACCACTAGACCACGAGGCCAGTCAAAAGGTGGGTGGTATTTATTACGAGAGAACCCAGTGAAAATCGTACCACCTAAAATAATTTTCATTGTAAGTCTTCACAAGAATGAACAGCGCATCTGTCAATCTATAAGTCGGTCGCGAACGCCATCTATTGAAAGTAATCCGAAGTAGCAATTTGAGTTCATTCAAGCCATTTCCAAGTTTTTGTGTGACTTATAAATTATTAAATGTTATTTAATCTTCACATGCTGCAGACACCAATTAACCCCTACGAGGTCATTTGTTATAAATAACAATAATAAAAAACTGTGTTGCTAGATGAAAAATATAATATTTTCGATGGCAAGTAGTGAAATGACAATATTTTGACTAACTTAAAAACCCATTTTGACAATACCTGACATTAATATTTACATATTCTCCTGTTAATTAGTACTCTGTGACATAAGTTTGATAACTAAAGTCCGAAATTAATATTCTATAGACAGTTTGAAATTGACATCGATCGGAGGCTACACGCAATCTTTAGATCGATCTGCTGTCAATTTATGTACCGGTTGGCTACATATTGGCATGCTTTTACCATAAAATGAATTGAATCTTGATTGAATTGAAATTAACGGCCTAAATTTTGAAGTAGGTTCCATCGCGGATAACATATGCGGGTTTCGCATGATCATGCAAGAGACTGCCTCGTATATAAGTTAGGTTCTTGTCTGTGAGGAATCGGGCCCTGCAGGGGGCGCCCTTGGTGCACCGCCAGGCAATCGTACTGATCGTATTCTGCTTGAAGCTGAAGGTGTAACCGTCAATTATTGCTATTGGCTTTCCACACTGCTTCTTCATCCATATCACTGCAATGAACAAATCACTCCATATCATATATACTTTACTCAATACTGCTTCTTCTTCTTCTTTCAAAGACCCCTTCCAAAATTATAAAACGGGTTCTGTCGCCCCAATTTTATTTTTCTTACATAAAATAAACGCAGTTATTAATGTGTAAACATTATAATTACGATTATTTATCATTGTGTTAATTTAAAATTATACATACATATGTATTAATATTTCTATATTACATTGAATTATTATGTATATAATAAAATAACATATTTAAATAACTATTTTAAATAAAACAACTTGTGACTAGAAAGAACTCTACTTACATTTTGGCTAACTTCTTTGGCATTAAATTTTAGGAAATGATTAAAAACATGTGCTATTTAAATAATTATGATACCAAGTTTTGACGGTAGCCAACATAAACATTTCAAATTGTTGTTCGCTACGTAAAAGAGTCGATATCCGAAATCCCTTTACTATTACTCATAATTAAAAAATTAACGTGTCTTTGAAATTTCATTATTAGATAATAAATAAATAAATATCTTGGGACAACTCACACACGGTCATCTGATCCCAAACTAGGCATGCCTAGTCAGTGGTGGTGGTCAGCGAACCTGACTGCTAAACCAGAAGACGTGGTTCGATTCCCACTCAGGACAAATGTTTGTGTGACGAAGGCGAATAATTATTCTTTGTCTGGGAGTATTGCATATACATATAAGTATTTATATAAGTATGCATTTAAAAAAATTATGTATGTTTATCAGTTGTCCGGTTACCACAGCACAGGCTCTGCCTAGTTTCATATGGTCGTATGTGGGTTGTTCACAATATTTATTTATTTACTGAAAAGCAATTATCGTGTTTCTGTCAAAGATATTATTACCTTTAAAAAGTAATCTAAACCCTAAGTTTATTTTTTAAATGATTATGTGTATTCACTTAGGTACTAAAATACAATTACTCGAATACACTCACTACAATACTAGAATACACTTATAAGAGTTATCACAATAACTTTCTAGAGAGCAATAGGACTAACAATACTACGATATATGTATGTAGATATTTAAGAAGAATAATTATGACTAGAAAATCCTCGAAATTTATCCCGTCAATTGTTTATCCAAAATTTATCCCACTCTTATATCCTACTAATATTATAAATGTGAAAGTTTGTATGTCTGAATGTTTTGATGTTTGGATGTTTGTCACTCAATCACGCAGAAACGGCTGGATTGATTGGACTGAGACCTGGATTAACACATAGAATAATTTTGGCAGTAAATGCCACCGTTAGACCAAATAGATCGCAGGCGAAAGTCATTCATACTTCGTATGCCAATTTCTGTTCCAATATTAATTACGTCATCAATGTTATCTACAATTTGAAGTAAACACCGTTCCGGATGACGTAGGAAGGCGCTGGGTGGCCGTGGTTGAAGCTTCCGCGGAGTACTTTCCTATTATCGTCAGTGGCGAAGTAAGCCTTGCAGATTGATGTTCTGGTGCAGCGCCAAAGTTTCCTCCTGCTCAACTTTAGCATGGGCACGAAAACGTACCCTTCAATTATTGCCAGCGGCTTGCCTGACTCCTTCTTCACCCACCTAACTGTAAAGAGAAGTGTGATAAAATAACATTTAATTCTGTCCTGATGAAAGAAGTAGAACGAGAACTACTATTTAACACAGTTACAAAAGATTATGCACAGAAGTCGGTATTATCAAAATATCACAAAGAACTATTCTTAATATGAATATTTATCGATAAACTGAAGAATAAACTAAATAAATCTAGGATTATAACGGATAAAAGACTTGTTGTCCTTTAGATACATAGGAATAGATAATATATTTTAAAATAAAAAGCCTTAGAGTTCAATTAATATATTTATAAAATTCCAATACAGTTTTACAATCTTGTTACAAGTGAGTATCGATCTCAGGAGTAAGAAATTATTATTAACTACATGTTGTCACGATTTAAAACGTACCTAATTTACAATGGAACATTAATACTCATAATATTATACAATCAAGTATCTGTATGAAGTTGGCTACCCACGGTGCATAATATCGCGGACCAGCTCGCAGCGCGTACCACAGTCAGGTTCGCTAACCTCTAGAGCCCAGACCAAGAGGCCAGTCAAAAGTTTCGTCTGTGCAAGTGCAGGCACGTTCATAGCGGTGCGTAGATTTGTTGTAAGTAAATCCACAAGTACTATGCGAGTTGGTTCGGTAGTGTCACAAAAAGCCTCTAAATCTCAAGACCAACACAGACGAACACGCATCGGGAAGAGCCTTAGTGTACGATGCGTGGCTGCCCGTGATTCTGCGAATTATCACGCACGGCCGAGGATGTATTTAACTTGGACAATCAATATAATTCAACTCTCTTAACATCAATTATTTAAACAAAGATAATAATAATAGTGTAAATTTCAGGCAAACATTTTAATTAGAAAACGAAATTATATAACCTCTCAGTCTTCGTGTATCAATATAACATTGTCATCGTTAATTAAAATTTATCGAATAGATTTGAGGATTGAAGGTTTTCATTTAAAGTCTGTAAATAACGCCATTACGAATAATAAAGTTAGGTGGTTTATGATTGTGGCTGAGATGAGCTCTGATGAGATTCATTTCATTGTCAGTAAAAAATCGCGCGTTGCATGTGGCAGTCCTAGTGCAGCGCCACATTTTGGATCTGGCTGCACCAATTCTGAAGGAGAAGAGGTATCCATCGATAATCCCAAGTGACTTTCCACATGGCTTTTTAGCCCAGGTCACTGAAATTTAAAAGAAAAATTTTAGCTACATCAACAATAAAAAAATTAAGAAAAATATTTACAGAAATGTAATTAAACCGACTTAAAACTTAAAAGTCAGACATAATTTGTTTCATTTTCAGAGTCCATTCTCACATATATTTTAACATATTGATTTCGAAATCTGTTATTTGCTCATATTTAGCGTTACAAGACGTTCCATTAATCAAGAAAGCCAATAAAAATAACTCAATTACATATAGGGAGTTTAATGTTTATTCAAGAACATGTTTTGTGACAAATAATAAATACATACTAACATAACACATCATAAATTTTAATGCTTTTATTAAATATAGACCAAAATGATCTCTAACCAATTGAATAGTTATAGGTGGCGCCGCCCGTACAAGTACCACGGCCACACCCAATTAGGACTAAGGTCCTGCCTGGACACTGTACCGGACTGTAAGGACATATTACGCGGAGATAACACACTTATATTTTAAAATAAATGCCATCTCTTATGACATAGGAAGGTGATTCATGATTATGGAGAAGGTTTCCGCGGACGTAGTTATGGTCATAATCAGTGACGAAACGAGCCCTACAACTAGCGCCCCGGGTGCAGCGCCAAAACTTCTTAGTGCTCCCCTTGACGTGGTATGTGAATGTATAGCCATTAATCAAAGATATTAGCTTTCCACAAGGTTTCTTGGCCCATGTAACTGCAATTAAATGGAGAATCAATTAAATAACAGTGACATTTTAAAAGTACAAATTTTTGCTGCTAAGTTACAATTCTAGTGTTTGAAAACGACAGAATTATCATACAAATATACCGGATTGATTAGGCACTTCTGCATTTGTTCCATTAAATCCTCTGAGAACCAAATATGTTCGGGATTAAAAAAAGAAATATAAAATCCATGATATGCTATATGTATAACTTAAACTAATTATAACAAAACTAAGACTTGAATTGACTTTGAACACGAATAATATATGAACGTATTTATCTATACTAGTGGCCAATTTGACATTAAGAACGTATGCGTTGGCTAAATAATACCAGTAACGCCATCTATTAGCGGATGATATGCAATCATTACAATATTTTATGTAATTTGATGTGTTTGTAACGCGTTTTATATATAAAGTAGGTTTCTGCACTCTTTCTCAATGTAAACTTTAACTATGCCAAATTTCACATTTCTCTGATCCCACAATGTGCTTAAAAAGGGATCCAAGTTTTCTCTTTAGTTATAAATGTTATAATATGTTATAAATGTTATAATGTAGGTATAGATAATGATTACCAAATGAAACACAAAGTTAAAGTTTATAAGCTAAATTCTATAATAAATACCATTCCGTATAATAAAAGCAGGGGGGTGATGGTTGTGGTTGAGGTTTCCCCTGCAGAAGTTCAGGTCGATGTCAGTCAAGAACCGGGCTTTGCAGGTAGAAGTCTTCGTACACCGCCAAAACTTGTTGCTCGTAGCGCGTACTTTGAAAGAGAAGGTGTAGCCGTCGATAATTGCTAATGGCCGCCCACACCGATTCTTTACCCACACCACTGTTGATAAAATTTGGAAGCAGTCTGATTATTAAAGTATTCAAATCTGTAGACATATATATAATATATCTGAAAACACATCTCTGTACACCACGACTTGACGCAAACGAATTCTTATGATGCCAAAAATATTGTTTGTCAACTCTCAGTCTATTTAATAAAACATCTTAATCTAAATTTTAAGTATACTATGGTCATATTTATAATAGATTTTTTAAAGATTTTGAAATTAGAAACGCAATAAAACAATATCGGAATAACACTTTCAAAAGAAAGATTTTATTTAAATTCGCTAAAAAGATTAGAAGATTGAAAATTAAAAGAATAAAGTCTCAGAAGTTCATTTTTTTACAGTATAAGTACAATTATATATAATATATAAGCTGGACGCCAAAATAAATAATAACAACAAATAAATCATTTCAAGTGCGGTACCTATATAAAGGTATAAATTCAATACTTTCAATTAACGAATTTTCTATAAATAAACTCAGAAAAATTCCGCAGCAAAATTCTAAACTAACAGGTTTGCTTCAAGCTAGCCTGCTGCTTCATTGATTTATTAAAAAAGAATCTAACAAAGAATCTAACAAAACTTAATATCCTAATATAAATTGACCAACAGCGCGATAAGAAAGACTGGTTGCATAGAATAACATTTTCAACATAAAACACTCTTATTCTTATTGGTATTAACTCTGCAGTTAATCAATAATAGACAAGACATATTTTATACGAAGATTTTCATTTCAGTTTTGACAACTTGAAATAGACACCATTTCTGATCTCGTATCTAGACGGTGGATGAGAGTGCATGAGGTTTCCAAGAAGATAGTTTAACCAAAAATCAGTACGAAATCTGGCTCTGCATGTGCGAGTTTTCGAACAACGCCAGATCTTATTTGGATAGAGGCTGTTAATGTTGACGGTCTGACGGTGGTTCGTGAAGAGGTACCCATCGACAACGGCAACTGTTTGCTCTTTAGAATTCTTGACCCATATTACTGTAAGAAATACATACATTTTTTAAATGAGAAAAACCAAGAAATACACTTATGGAATTATAAAAATTGATTCCAAATAAGTGAGACTAATTTAGAAATGAATTGCTGGAAATTCTTTACATTGAAAACTTTTAGCATTTTAAAAGTTGTCGAATATTAAAATGCTGGCAATTTTTAATTAGGCGATGATGAAATATATAATAATAATTTAGATTATTATAATTATTTTACTTTTTACTTTTCACATAGACGACCGGCCAAACCATAGGGATTATCAAATCTAATAAAAACGAACACAACACGAGTATTACATAGATTTAATAAGAAATAAAATTATATTTAATTCTAATATTTAAGCAAATCATGTACATATGTATGTAGCTCAAAACAACAATACGAAGTAAGCGCACATAAACGGTAATAATTTAAAATGTGTATACGATTGTACTGTACAAAATAAAGAATTGTAATTATTAAACCTTATAGTAAACACCTTTACGGATCATGAAAGAGGGCGCTAGGTGGTTATGGACAATTTTTCCTTTGAGAAAATTGTAGTACAGGTCGGTGAGGAAGCGAGCCTTGCAAGTGGTAGTCCTTGTGCACCGCCACGTCATAGTGGAAGTGCTCTTGTTATGGTGATGGGTGAAGACGAAGCCGTCAACGACACCGATAGTTTTTCCATGAGTGTTCTGGACCCAGTTCACTGTAAACGACGAAACAATGCTATTAATCTCAGTAACAATACGCAATCGGACAAAGAAGTATTTGAGCAATTATTGCAATATAGACGTCAATAAGTGGCTTTCCCAAAACCAAAAGGTAAATAAAGAAATAAAGAAAGGGCATACAATTCATCAAAATCTTTATTTATAAAGTCCCTCTTACGCTATTGTCGTGATTGTTACAGGAAACATATAGGCATGTATAGACAAGCGAGCAAGCGTTGCAACTGGCTCAGACTATACCTACATCCAATAAAATGCTCGTCGTCGATAAATATGCATATTTACATAAACTTCAGAACGCTCCAGATTTATTTATTAGGATTAAGCCATATTAACCTATTTTTATTTTAACGCTATATTTTATTGTTACATATTGTGACTATTGTCTACTACTGATCTGTCTAATACTGACCACTGTCAGAAATGGTGAAACACTCTACAATAAGAATATGGTGGTGGTATTAAGGAATTTATTGTTACAATTATAAGGATACTTGTTATATATGAATGCGAAGAACTAGTTTTTACAACACAGGATAATCGTACCGTACAGGCTACAGCAAAGATATACTTTTGTACTATCTATATCCTATAAAAAGTAAGTTCATACGATTTCATGTTATGTTATCTATCTACCTTTTTAACTATATATTTATGCAAATAAATAATACAAAATAATTTAATTGAACAGATAAATTATAAAAGAATTTGTCTTTAGCTATAAACCTTTAAAATATAGATAGACACGTAAGTCACATACCGATTAAATTTTGTAAAAAATACCATTTCTGATGATATACGTGGGAGGAGCGTGATTGTGTTCGAGTTTGCCTCTGAGGAAATTCAGTTGGTTGTCGGTGATGAAGCGGGCTACACAAGACGCCGTTCTGGTGCATCGCCAAGTCTTCGTGTTGCTGGCTGCCAGCTTGAAGGTAAACGAATACCCATCGATTATGGCCACTGGTCTGCCACATTGCCTCCTCGTCCATTTAACTTAAAACAGAGAATATTATTAAAACTTTCCTACTCCAATATAATCAACCACATAAACGCAGACCACGTCATCTATCAAATCCCACTGTGTTTAACTAAATTTAACAAAGAAACAATTTATGTTCAGAAGCACATGAACTATATAGGATAAAGTGCTTTTGCTATAACAAGTTGACTTTGTTGACGCTACTGCAGCTTTGTTGTTGACGCTACACCAGCTTTGTTGATGCTACTGCAGCTTTGTTGACGCTACGCCTAAATACATAAGAATGTAGACCTTTTTTTGTCTTTGTAAAGTAAATGGATTCTGTAGGTGTAAAAAACTTACATGTTGTGTGTATGAAAAATCAAAAACGAAATAATAAAAAACATCCAACAAGTGCAACTGCATAATTTTTAAATAAAATATATTTAGTAATAACTCTATTACGTATAAAAGTAACAATTTTGATCTCAGTTATCAAAATAAAACCACTTTTTTGTTAAATTAATTCTTCTATTAAAATCACACAACAAAAAACTTAAAAAGGCATCTTCTCATAGTCGAATTTCCAAAAAAAATTGTTTCATGTCAACATACTTCCCTTGTGTTAACAAAAAAAATCCTTTATTTTCCATTGACTTACTTCTTTAAAACTTAAAACTCAACTAATCCTTTTCAGGACTTTGAAATCTTTTTGTCAATCAAAAACCTTAGATCTTATAATACACGCCTTTGCGTATGATAAAGTTAGCAGGTTTGTGGTTATGGTCGAGGACCGCCTTCACCACGTCTCGACTCTTGGTGGTGATGATACGAGCCCTGCAGACAGACCCAGTAGTGCAATACCAGTGGTCCGTGGTATCATGCTTCCGATGCCAGTAGAAACTGAACCCGTCACACACAAGCATCTGTTTCCCATGACGATTTCGAACCCATTTCACTGGAATAGATAACGGTCTTTAGTTTTTATGTTCTCTGATATTTTAGGAAAATAAGATCGAAGCCGTATCTTGTTTGTACAAATCCATACTTTCGAAAACTATGTTAAATTAGTCCGATTTTTATTGAAGGAAAGTAGCAAACCAGCATGCAGGCCACCTGGTGTTAAATGGTCATTGCAACCCATGGACATAATTAAAAAAAAGATTTGTCTATTGACATTTTCTGTAATAATATAGACTACAATGTCTGACACACAAAAGTACAATTATTCTGCGTCTGGGCGTAAAATGATCCATTTAAATATGTATTTAAAAATATGTATGAACGTTTATCAGATATCTGCTTATCATAGCACAGGTCCTGCCTAGTTTGGGATCAGATGACCGTGTGTGAGGCGTCCCAAGATATTTATTT
>DWNH01001761.1:0-10816 GCA_018249895.1 Tiana niger | reverse complement strand
TTGATCTTAGATAGGACTGCGGTACTGCCCGAATTTGAGTATGGGTGTTTATGTCTTGCAGAAACCACTTAAGAGCAGGTGGCCTGCATGCTCGTTTGCTAGGAAGTTCCTGTAACAAAACTTCTCTGTGAAGTATTAGTGTTGTTACATGAAATTCTTCATAAAATGCTTTAAATTCAATGCTGCCAACGCAAGTGAGCACGTACGATCATGGCCCGTGTGCCTGTTTGTCAGTCTTTAATATAAATCCGTAAATAATGATGCTTGGAAGTTATGACATTTTAGCATGTGCATGTTATGGGCGTACTGCGTAGTGTCCATGGTACTACACAGGATCGTAAAATCTTAGCGAGGGGCTATGAGTGTGAAGCGATATTGATTTATTTTATTATAAGCTAATTATCACTAAATTTGCTCTTCAATAAATGTAAACATCGTGAGTTTAAAAACAAAGTTTAGAAAATTATAATTTACACAAACAGTAGTCGCTGTTCCTTCTCTTGTGAAGGCATGTAAAGACTATGGCGTGAATGAGAGGGAAATACCTAGCAGCAGTCGGTAGGTAACTGACTAATTAGCTAAAGCAATTTCACAAAATACAGAAAGTATTCGGCCACATACGTATGTACATATGTGCTTTTTAAAATTCCAATTCGAAGAGTTATGAATTATTGAACAGTACATGATGACGTGCAGTATTTTCGGTGGCATCTTTTATTATAAGGGATGGTTTATGTCCCATATTTTCCATTGTAAAAAATCGATCGTTAGTACACATTACCCGTAAAATCGGTGAGCTCCGAGTAAGCGTGGCATCGACATGAATGATTTATAAACGAGGATAATACAGGGCATTAGCCCCACCGCAACACGTACACTGGATTTAGTAAAAAATATACACCATTATTGCGTGAAAAGATTTATTAGTTGTTGCAGGCAGATGGTTCGCGTGCGGGCAACGCGTAAAATTCTATGTATTACGAACCGCCCAGTTGTTTTTTTCATATCTGTTTCTTTCATATTATTGTATGGTGCAGTTGCGATTAGGGTAGTTTGAATGAGTTTTATAAGTGGTAGGCTGCCGACCGGGGAAGTACCACCGCCACACCCAAATCTACCGTGAAGTAATTTATTGTGTTTCGAAAAGAGGGTGTGGACGCAGAGTTCATTAAATACGAGGCGACCATTTTAGTCCTCAGAAGTAGCAACGTATCTATTTGCGATTTCAGGTAGACTAAGGTTACAAGTGGATGTCCGTGGGTTGCAGTGATCACTTTACACCAGGTGGCCTGTACGCTCGTTTGCTAGTTTTATTCAATAAAAAAAAAGTTTAGATTTCTGTTTCCGTAGTGACTTTGTAGATGTGTCTGATTGAATCCACGACACAGATCGGCTTACTCAAGTACAGTTTTCTTGGAAAATGATGAAATATTTCGTGAGTGGTAATATTTACATGCATGACAGGTATAGTACCGGCTTACTCACGTTTATTTTTCGGAATTGCCAGACAGGTTTGAAACTAGTATCGTCTACTACCTACTACTAGTATCATCATGGATTGATGACACAGATTAAAAATGCAAATGTGATTGGTTGTGGCCGTCAATGAAATGAGTTATTTTGAATAAGTTTTTGCTTCTCGAATTTCCATGATTGTTCAATGTTAATTCTCTTGGTTAATATGTTATTATTTTTTCTTTATATTGTATTTTTATTATAAAATAAATAATTAAATAAATATCTTTTCACAACTCACACACGGCCATCTGATCCCAAATGAAATGAAACGAATGAATGAAACCCCAAACGTGTAGGCTTTATAATAAACTATCAGTCTTAAAATAAATTGTTAAAGAATCTTTCACGATTATGGAGTTGCAAATGTTTGTAGAAGGTGGTGCCCATCTCGTATCAAGCGACCCGTTTGCCTGTTTGTTAAAGAATTAAAAAAATAAACTAATAATGTAACCGAAATTACTATTTAAAAAATAATACATTACTATTATTACATTATTTTCGTCATTATTCTTTGCTAGGTTTAAATTATGAAAAATACGCTTATCTTTCATAAAGAATAATATTGAATCTATGATATGCCTCAGGTTAAACTTGTACAATTTTTGCGGAGACAGTCTATAAAATACGTTCTATGGACCTTGTTTTATCTGTTATATTTATGTTTTATCCCTGTGGTGCCTAATTCCGGTTCCGGTCACGTGCTTCGATTCAGATTAGGGACGGAGAAACTTGGAGTTCGTGTTTGAAGGGCTGGGAATGAAATATGAATCAAAATAATTTAGTTATTGATTCGATAAATGTACAATGCAATACAAATGTTGTTTATTGGCAGTAAGAAATCCATGAAGAAGAAATATTCGAAAGTATCCACAAAAGGCGGTCTTATCGCTAAGCGTTGGTCTCTGCCGTACCTTTTATAGGTAAACATGTATTATACCTTTTTTTTTCTTTTTTCTTCTAGTCATACGTCTGGTTATTAATGTTTGCTTATAAGAGATTGTGCATTATGTGCTTGTTACTGTAATTGCATGTTATTTTGTTCTGTTATCAACTGTTCTGTTATCGTTGGTGAACTAATAAATAAATAAATAAATAAATAGATAAGAAAAGGTAATCAGTAGTAAGGATGCCTAAATAATGTATTAATTATTAGACAATTTTACTATTTATAA
Source organism: Tiana niger (assembly GCA_018249895.1). NCBI lineage: Eukaryota > Metazoa > Arthropoda > Insecta > Lepidoptera > Hesperiidae > Tiana > Tiana niger. The sequence goes on along the minus strand of DWNH01001761.1, from coordinate 8,126 downwards.
CAGTAATATAATAAATAAATTGTAATTAATAAATAAATAATTGTTTTTATATGAATCCAATTAAAGTAACGCGTAATTCTTTTTCTAAGAGTTTAAATATATCTAGTAGTGAGTATTAGTTGTATAAAAAGTAGTACTAAAAAGTGTACAGTTGCTCTATTTATGAAAGACAAATTTATATTGAAAACTAAATAAAGTGTTGCCATTTGCATAAAATTAATAATTGTTTCTTTCCTATTTCCAGAGTCGCTAAAAGAGTATCATCATTACCCCATTATTGTGGCGCGAGCCTCACAATTATCATAAGGCTGAACCCTTATGGTTATTCCATAGCTCATTACACTGACCAAAAGCCGCTTGGTGCGGAACGCCAGCCAGAACTCTCAAGCATGTCGGTTTCATAGATTTTCTGTCATTGTAATCCACAGGCGATAATTAATTTACAATACGCAAATAATATCTTAAAATTAGAAGTGCTTACGGGGACCGATTACCACCGGAAAGCTCATAATAATAAGTAGACCAGGTGATTGAACGTCTGAATGGTAATCCTGCATACGTTTCCATATATTTCTACTGCAATTAAAGGACTGCAGCACTCGCAATCATCCTTTGTTTGTAGCTTTTGCTACAAATTTGCTGGGTATTGCAGTAAACACCTTAATATTAGATAATCTACATACTTGTTTCCTGCTACCTATATAAATAATAAGGCAAATACACTCTACACGTGTCACACGAGATGAAATTAGCGTATAATTTTCCGAATTATTCATTGTTTAGCACGAATTGGCAAGTGTGTGTGAATGCACTGAAATAACGCAAATATAATAATCGCGGGGTGGCCTTGGTGTCGCGTAAAAGAATTATCTGTAGCGTGTAAGTAAATGTTTTCTGAAATACCACATAGTTATCTCAGTTCAGTCTTTTGTACAGGCAACGATGCATGCGTTGGATATTGACAATCATGTCGCTACAAAATGTATGAGATTTTTGCTTCGTTTACTGAAGCGTGTTTAGCCGTACATTATGTATTTGCCTAATTAACATATAAACGTAACTATAGCAGCATTTATAAACGCCTGAGAACATTTCACGTTAAACACGTTTAAGAGAAGGTTAAAACAAGCATCAAAGTTGCATGTATAATAGGACTGACATTAAACTAATTTGAATTCTTTAACAACGCACAATAAGATCTTGCAACACCATACGTAGAATGTGCATACATACATAAATATTACATTCAGAATTTTGCGAATTCCATGTTGCTCTGGCATGAATCGTGTTGGTTGCTTAATAAGTATTTGTGTTGATATTTTGCGGAAAGGTACGGAACTCTTGAATCTGACTCGCACTTAGCCGACTTTTTTAGTATTATATACGTAAATTATTTTACGAATGAGCCAAAGTCAAGTCTTTAACACTTTACGTCACAGGAATTGTAGCCAAAGAATGATTAAACAGTTGTAGTTGTAGTAAGAGTAAAAACAAAGACGAGATAATTAGGTTTTATCGTTGTATGTTTCGGCACTGATCCGGAGCCAACTTTTCTATTAGTAGACTAGATTAGTTACTACCTTAATTCTACGGATTACGGACTTAATTGTAGAAAAGAACGAAAGGAAAAATCGATATTCTTACAGTGAATGAACCGACAACAGTGTTAGTAAACCTTATTTTGTTCAGTAATATTTTTAACGAAACAAACCACCATTTTTTTTATGAATTTATCTTTAATAAGACATCTGTAAGGTTTTACGGAAGAGATTGGGAGTTGTTGGTTTTTAAATAGCAAGTTCGTTTGCCATTCTAAAATATTTTAAAAAACCACTTGACAACTTTGCGTGTTAAAGTTTAAGTTATTTCCTCGGGTCGATAAGCAAAGTGTAGACTAGTTGATGGACATGTTCCTAGGCTCAAAGCTTTCCCGGGCTCCCGTCCTATTTAAGATTTGGTGGACGTTGAGACGTCTCAGTGCCTGAAAAATTTATATGAGTAGAGTTTTCTTTTTAAAAGTTGGGTAACCCTTAGGATATTTTACGAAATAAAAGATATAACTTACGTCCAGATGTTTATTGTCAATATTTATTTTATTGTATAGTTGTATTTAGATTGTCTATTTACTAGTAAGTCCTTGAGATATTTGGACGTCTAAAACTAAATAAGCCGTGATTATAATTTTATCAGCAACAAACCACGAGCTTATTTTAAACATAATAAATATTTTACAAATGTTCCCTCCACATTAATTACTAAACATGGCCTTTCTTTGCGTTTGCTACATCAGTTACCAAGGTAGACTGGTCCGCCCTTCGTGGAATTATTGCACACCCGCCTAAAATAGGTCAACTGCCTCCCTTATGTCAGAGCGGGAAGGCACGAGAGTGACAAGGATAACACGTTAATTCATCCACGTGACGTCATCGGTTTTAACGGGCCAATTCGTTTCCTTTTTTCCATTGTTTTGATAGGCCTAAAGATACAGTTGCTTATATGTAATTTCTTTATATATTTCAGATTGTACGAGTTTCATATTAATTCAGTTGTGCTTATTGGAGCGTTTGTGGTTTTTGTGTGTACTCGTAATTGAAGAAGAAATTAAATGTAAAAAGAAGCAGTAGGTAGATACTAAGTATGGTTAGTTCTTGATTGGCTGACAGCACATATTTTGTAGGGACTTCTATATACGTTGACATACTAAGGTTAAATTCAAATTTAACTTAGGATGAAACTTGGTGTTCCTTGAGAGATCATGAGTTTTATAATGATTTTAATACTTCAAATAGAAGGGTGCAATTTTAATTTCTTATTTAGCTAACAGTGTGGTGGTATGATCTACATTTTATTATCTGATAATTCGATGTTAATATTTAACTGTATAAATGAGTAGTAATAGATGATGATGGATGAGTTCGGGCATACCGTTTCGGGTCCCAGGGTCCCTCGCACGCACTTCATGTGAATCAACATCTTATTTGATTGAGAAGGGAGGTGCCCAACAGTGGGCCGATAATGGGTGGACAATTATGATGATTTAAATTAAAATAGATTTGATTTCGCCCAGTAAATTTAGTGATTATCACAGAGTATTCAAAGTTCAAACAATTTTTCTCTTAGGCACTACAGAGTAAATGTTTTCAAGCCTGGAAATGTTTTAACGTTTTAAGCTTTATGAAGTCAGCCCACTTAATTAACTGGCCGCTCTACCCAATTTCCTTCAGTGCCTACTTGTGTGTCTACTTTTTAAAGTGGTTCTCGGGACTTCAGTGAAAGTACTTAAGTACCTTCTGCTCTAGTTTGAATATCCTTTTGAACTCTTATTTGATACGTTATGTTATTTTTGATGTTAGTAAGTATTTAAGTGTTTGCGTGTGTGTATTTGTCTTAGTGTTCCTGTGAGTATAAGCTTTCTTCCAATGATAAAAAGCTCCATTAGTTTACCGTAATAGTGTTATTCGGATTGAAAAAGATGGGAAATGTCTTTTTTCAAAATTTCGTTCATACGACACGTTATTCCTGTTATCTTATAATGTTTTTCTCAAAAATAAAAGCATAAAAATTAGATCTTCAGTTTTTCTTCGAACGGAAATGATTTGATTTAATCGAACATAATTTCGTCAGAGTTGATATTCACACGCGGTAAGGCAGTTTTTAATTATATCTTGTCATTAGATTATTAGGGATATATTTTTTCTACTAAACTCCCGCTGTCAGTACGGAAAGATTGTTCACTTTTATAGATGATCCTAATATAATCATTTTATCTAACTTACTCTCATCAAACAAATTGTCATTCGTTCAAACGTACTGTGTCATTCATTCTTTAGGTACGTACGTAGACAAAATAAAAATTCTCCGTAGAAGTATAGAATAAAGAATGAGTATTCTCCATTATGTATAAAGTGACGTTTCGTTTCTTATTCCCCTTAGACTTTGGTAAGAGTGAGTGATACAAAAGATGCGTAGTGCCACTGTAAACTTACTTCATATACCTACATTATAAAATGTAATTTTACATTCTGCACCCCATTACACATATAACTAAGGCAGGAAAGTGTTATTCTACACACACATTATTCTATTAAGGAATGGAAGGAAGAAATAGTAACAAAATAAAAATATGCCTAAATCCTTCTCATTCATGACCCGTGCCCAGCAGTGGGACTATTATAGGTTAATGATAAAAAAATAAATATCTTGGGACAACTCACACACGGTCATCTGAAACTAAACTAGGCAACTAGGCCTGTGGTATGGTAATAGATTTTTTTTTATTGTTTTTACACCCAGACACAGAACAAATGTTCGTGATCGTCACACAAACATTTGTTCTGGTTGAGGTTCGAACCCAAGACCTCCCGTTTAGCAGTCAGCTTCGCTAACCACTAGACGAAGAGGCCAGTCAAATACAAATAAAAAGCGACCTGACCTTTTTTTCGGTGTTAAGCTTCTGTTTGAGATACGTGGACACATATCACTCTCTGGTATTGTTACAAAAGAATGTTACGTTACACTGTGTCGAAAATACAGGTTGCCTTTCAGTGATATGCTCTGCGCAACACTATATTTCACCGGAGGCTTGGACGAACTTTGAAAAGGAAATGAGCGAAATGAAACAAACGATGTCACTTTGATCTCGATGTTTCTGTTTGTTTTGTTATAATCAGTGGCGGATACTGCGACCGATGAGTATTTTATGTCCCACGAATAGAGAACAAATATTCATGCTCATCACACAAACATTTGTTTTGGGTGGGGATCGAATCCACGACCTCCCGTTTAGCAGTCAGCTTCGCTAACCACTGGACCACGAGGCCAATCATTACATCAGTACATTGGCTGTCAACAATAAAGTATATAAGTTGATCGAATCACAACAATTATTTGATAATAAATATTATTATTTATTTTGTTTGTTAATTCTTGTGATGCAATGAACTGTAATCAGTCGCCGAACTGCGAGACAACGTACTAAAAACCAGTAGCCGTAGTTCGCCGCGGCATAATGCTGAGTGCGTACCTATTTTATTAGGTAATGCTGCAGCAGGTTACGTGTATTTATGTAATTATTATTATTTAAGCTTTATTCACACTTTATTACTTGTTGCATATTACTTATCAAAATAAATTATTTCTTTCTTTCAATAACTTTACAAGAAGCCTTTCATTGTAGCACTTAAGTAGTTGAAATCAAACAAATGGTAATTTACGCCCAGTAACCTCAGTACTAGACTTACATTCCATAGAGATCGAGATAGAGATAGAGACAAAGACAAGCTTTTCATATCACAAAAAATATAATACAATTTCTTCTGCATTCGATCAAAAGCGGTAGGTAACAATCGATATTCTAACAAGTGCTTGGAATTAATGGCGAGCATCTCTGAATTGATGCAAGGTCTCTGAGGGAATAATTATTTACTCTAATTAAACGTTTGCCTTAAGGCAGTTGAGTTTTCTCAGTTCCTTTTGCGTCTTTTGAGAGTCAACCGAGTGTGTGATTAGGGGGTGACTTGTACCCAGTACTATTAACCTACGAGAGGCATTTGTTTGCTGATTTCTTAGTAGAGTGTCTCGGTAGGAATAATTCGCGTTACAACAACTCAAACTTTCGTCGTTTGTTAAGACGCCGCGTCTACAAAGGTCGGTTTATTCACAAGTGCTTCTGAAAACGGAATGCTACCAGAAACAGCTGTGAATTTGCCGCCATTTTGGTATTTTTAAATGAGTTTTGATATAGTATTGTATACTACAAAAGTACAACGTAGAGCTAATTAAATATAGCAGATGACGGCAGATCTTTCAGTTCATATTCTAAAGGTTTTGTTTGTTTCAGATCTTTTATAGGCAAATTCAATCAATACTTAAATTTTTCGAAAATGTTACGTTGTTATACTTACTGAATTATACTACAATTTTATGATAGTAGATAAAGCATATTTCAAACTTGTAAAATTTGTTGTCAGTGAAATCATTCCCGATTTTGAGGGCAATAAACCCCAGGGCTTTTACCAATAGGTGATACAGTGAGTAAAGAGATACACTAACAGCTTAAATTTTGTTTAACAAAGGATCGTCGCCGAGTTAGGAAACTTTAAAAAAAGTTATAATTAGTTTCAGGCATGAGACATTAAATATTAATTGACCCTGATTGTGAGTTTTAAGTTTCGTTTGCCAACTCAAAAGAAATATCCGTCTATTCAGAGTTGGTCTCTCCTGAGGACGAGTTCCCGCGGATCCCACCGTACTTGGAAAGGAAAGAAAACTTTCTGCTTTGATAAAGTTTTAATATATTCTTCGGCAAGTTTCGAAGTCGCCTCCGCGGTTATGACGGATATGTGCGCCCCTTTCTTTTACGTTTTACTCCTTTATTTCAGCTTAAAGGTTTAATCGCGACTTGAGTGACTTGACATTTATCTGCCCCAATTTATGGAGGTAAGGCTCTGAATAGCGCTAGGATCTTTCAAGATTTAGATGAGGTTATTACTCGCACTCATAGGATGATGGTGTTTCATTTGACATACATATATCTTATATCTTAAATATCTTGGGACAACTCAGACACGTTGATCCCAAACTAGGGTACTAGGCCTGTACTATGGTAACCAGAAAACTGATAAACATACATGAATATTATTTTTGTTTGTAAATACATACATACTTAAATAGATAATTCTTTTACACCCAGACACAGAACAAATATTCATGCTCATCACTGGGTGGGGATCGAACCCATGACCTCCCGTTTAGCAGTAGGGTTCGCTAACCACTACACCACGAGGCCAGTCAAATATAGGTATGTATATTTCTCTAGATTTGAGTACTTGACTCTTGCGGTTAAAAAATAATCAACCAATATTTAACGGCCTATATCTCTTCCAAATATGAGAGAAGACTTGTGCCCAGTAGTGGGATAATAATGGGATGATGATGAATATGGAAAATGAAATTTTTATTTGTACCATTTCATATGATTATCTGTGTTTATTTTAGAATTATTATGTGGATATAGATTTTAAACTTAACTCAAAGCTCTTTCTATTCAGATAAATTTGCTTGATTTCACAATAGCAATTAGAATACTGTTCATTCGAAATGCATTTTTCTATTGAAAAGAAAACACAAAATCACTGTGAATTAGCACGATTCAGATTTAAATTGCGTTCACAATCTTCTCTCTAAAGCGGGTAAAATTTTATTGAATTACTCGCGGAAAAATCTAGAAGACGAAGTATAACAGCGGAAGTCTATTCAAGAAAATAATTAACCTCTATGCGGCTGTCAAATGCAATGAGCCGTGACTGCGGCGTTCTTAAGGATTTTTCTCGACGTTTGCAATTCACGTCCATAATACAAAATGTTATTTTGTCACTGAGAGTAGAAAGGAATTCGTCGATTAACTTCTGTTTCTTGATTACTTTCTGTTAACATTTTGCAACACTATACTATTTTACTGACTTTTCTAGAAAAATCAGTAAACCGTGTATTTAAAGCTTGTATTTTTAGGATTTTATTTTAAGGGGATAAGTTTAAATGTTTTAATTTCTGTGCAGCGTAAGTGAAAGTTGCTAGTAAAATGGCTTGATAAATAAGTGATGTAGGTATATTAAAACTAGTCACTTTCAATCACCGATCGCTGTAAGGTTGCCAAATCACATTTAGTTGTCTTCGTAACACTTTGTTTTTACAAGCTACATATCATTTGTGATTAGCTGGACAGCGGCCTCCAGTCTGGCTGTCGTGTCCTATCTCCACGAGACCTGCCTCAAATTATGGCTGAACCCACTGCTCCCATTATGCATGTTTGTCCGCCGACAAACAATGCTTTGATAGCTTCTAAACGAGGGCAATCCCGACATCTATCCTTGTCACTCCAACGCTTAATCCTACCTGTCTCCCTTCTCCCGCCGATGCCCCAATGATATTTGTGTTCAATTATAATTAAACTCATGTCCTCCTTCTTTGAAATGTCAAGCTGTCTTTAATTAAAGACCGACGTTTAATAATAGATCGGTTTCTTTGTCACTAAAGTCATGACAACGCTAGCTCAGTAATCGTATTTCATTCTCTTTAATGGTATTCCGCTGAATTTTTCGTTTTCAACCTAAGAGGGGAACGTTATA
>DWNH01001760.1:0-10819 GCA_018249895.1 Tiana niger | reverse complement strand
CCTTCTTTCAGTGTAAGGCGCTCTCTAAGATTTGCCGTCCTTCGCTCCACGACCCTCTATCGATCCTGGCTCCTTCTATCCCGTTACGTTTGGTTTAAAAATAAACTTTATTTTCTGTTTGTCTATTTCAGAATTCTACTCAGAGGAGACTGTTAATAACCAGGGCCTAGAATGTTTACGATTTCTCAATGAAGTAATATCGGATTTTGATCTGGTGAGTTTTTACTTCCTCCCATACTTAAACTCCCACAGAAATTTTATATTTGCAGCTGATCTTTACATTAAAAGGATTTTTATTGCATGATTAATATTATTTTGTGTACTTACGTTTTGAATAACACGTTACGTTCTGAGACCTATCACTTTGTGCAAAGGATGGGACACTAAAAGTTTGGAAAAACCACCATTCGAACGAGCCTGGGTTTGATTCCCGGTCAAGGTTTTAGTGTAATTGTCTTTGTGTGTGTGTCATGGCACCCACGACGCAGTGAATCGTAGTGCGTGGCTATGAGTGTAAGTGATATCATTATATTATTTATTTTATTTTGATAAGCAATTTGAAAAACTATTGTACGATAAATGTCTATATAGTCCGCAGGACTCATAATAATTTTTAATTTACAGCTGCTGGAAGATCCACAGTTCAGCAAGGACATCATTAAAATAAAAACAATAAGCTCCACGTATATGGCTGCCTCCGGCCTGAACCCTACCCGTCAAATGCAGGTAAGTTTTGTAATTTGTTGAACAATAGACTAATTACTCTACTTGACGCTGAACAAATAAATGGTTTTTAGATTACAAACCAATACAGAGGTCATTTTTGTTTAAACTTATAGAGGTGACTAACACATAACTGTCTGGATGTCTAGGATGTCAATCTTTGGTAATAGGTAACGTCAACAATACCGTGAAAACCAACTCTACCACCACGCGCGCTCATTGGTCAAATCAAATAGTGCGCGCCTACGGGTTCGTGTTACACATTCCTTTCCTTTTCACGAAATGCCTTCCAAAGATTGCAGAAAATCGACAGAAAAGATGTTAAACATCAAAAATACTCTTTCTCTCTATTCTCTTCTATACTCGTACGTATGTATGTAGGTATATATCTTGAATATTTTTAAGATAATACCTACGTATTTAAGCTAACAAAATTTGTTTGCAGCCCTCAGACGGCGTATTAGTTCGTTGGGCGCATTTAGCTCGCCTGGTAGAGTTCGCCCTCGAATTGCAACGAGTGCTGGCCGCGATCAATGAGCAATCGTTCAATCACTTTGTACTGCGCATGGGCATTAATCATGGACCCATCACGGCTGGCGTAATCGGCGCTAGGAAACCCCATTATGACATTTGGGGCAATACTGTGAATGTCGCTTCGCGTATGGAAAGCACCGGTAAAGCTGGTTGCATACAGGTAAATGTCAACGAACACGCAGTAATAAATTGTTAATACTGTTTTATTGAAAAGAAGCCACAAACGAGCATGCAGACCGCCTAATTCCATGCAGACCGCATAATGCTAAAGTGGTCTCTGCGACCCATAAATATCTATTAATAGATGCTTGGTATTGCTTAGTATTAATGAGGATGTAGCAGTGTTACTTCCTAGACGGCGAACTTGTCACCCAAAAATGTTAGCGTAGTTACCTAGGCCATAACATTAACTTGAACTATATGTATAAATATCTCATTCGAGAGAAGACCCGTGACCAGTGGGACAATTGTAAGTTGATGATGATGATAGGTATGGAAAAACAGTATAGTATAGATGCACTATCCAAAAATTTAACTAAAGTTTTTCTCAAAATGGTTAATGGTAAAATTCCCTTAATTAAACACACTTTCTATATTTACAGGTAACAGAAGAGACGTGTCAAATTCTTCAGAATTTTGGCTACTACTTTGAACAACGTGGATTAGTTGCAGTGAAGGGCAAGGGGCAGTTGATGACGTACTACCTCCAAGGAAAGCATGATGCAGCAGCAAATCTCGGTCACATTCCCGTAAGTATATTATGGACGTTCGTATGTTATGGACAAATTCAACATTATGTCGAAATCTCAAAAACATTCTTCTTCTTCATTCATTATTCTGTATAGTATTAAAAGAACGAACGAAAGCGAACCTTTTTTACTAGTCATTCCCAATGGATGTACACAATTGGCGGTAGATGCTATGAAGAGTAGTTTAAATTTATAGACACAAATATATTTTTTTTTATTTATAAACACAAGTATGTATACAGTAAGTATCCAAATATAACCATAAATAGTATCAGTAGACAATTGTTAATTACAAACAGCCGACTCAAGAAAACGTTCTTGGCTGAGCTTCTTGGAACTTCATAAGTTAAGTCCTTACCCAATAGCCTTGTGTAGACTACTCCTGTTATAGGAACCAATATTCGATAGGATACTGGATATTTTCATTAAGATAAAAAAGAGAGCTTTTCAAAATAAAATAGACTATTAGATAATTCTGGAACGCCTTTAAAAAATAAGGAGTCCGTTAAGCTGGTAACGATTTTCTATAACATGGTTATACCTATTTGCATAAGCCGAACGAACAAACCGATTGCAATTATTTAAAAGGCGCTTCAAGTTCTTCTGAAGTTCTTGGTTTAAATCTAGGTAAAATACGTCACCCTAATTAATATTCAGGATACAGTGTAAACTAGCATAAGTTTCAATTTAAAGGTCAGAAAGTTGATTGATCTATCGAAAGACTCGATTACTTGAGTATGACAAGTGATTAAACTGTCTATGTAGATCTATATTTCGTACACGTAACCTGCACAAAATATATTGGAATTATAATATCATTGTACTGAATATGTACATATGTGGCAAAGATCCCTAGTCAACCAAAGCATGCGTAAACCTTTCACGCGCATTGCTTAAAAACTCCGTAACATTTAATAATAATTATATATACATAAATTCATGCAAGTTGTTATTGCAAAGTTTGCTAGCGCCTAATCGTAGGCGTCAATCCCCTGTTTGTATGCAAGTTAGTAATAAAGAAAATTCACATTTATGAATAATATTGAAAAAATTGCTATTACTAAAAAAATTGTAACTTGTGAGTAAGGTTCTATTCCACGTGTTCTAAGCCTTTGCAGTTATTTACACAAATATTGTTCCCTATTAGCTATTATTTTACTTTTAGCTTCTCTATATCAGATTGACTGTATAGTACTTCCCGAATTATTGCCATTCCATCATCGTCCTATATCTTTTGCAACAAATACATAATGTTTACCATTCTTAGAAAAACATTTCATTCGCAATGCACTCTGTAAAATTATGCAAAAATTCTAAGGTAAAGCTGGGTGAGGTTTTAGTTGCTAGATAACATTTGGTAGATAACAAGTAATCAAATAGAAGTAAAGTAAATAAAAGCTTTCACCAGTCGCTAAAAGAATTAACAGTCTTTGCACGTCGAGGACAGAGTAAAATGCAAAGTATTCCATAGTTGCACGTCTAATACAGAGGAAGATTTATCGTTATACCAAATAGAGAAAAAAGTATCTACATTGGATTTATTATTATCAGTGATGTAAATCTTAAGTCATTGAAGCTACAATATAACATTTTTTGAAGAAAAAAATCAGCTTAGTGTCATATAATTTAACTCTATCACTACAAGCAACCAATACAGTGTAATATTGGTAATATTTATTATTAGTAGGTATTCTGTGCATTATCATATCATATCTCACAATAACATTATCAATATTATATATTATTGTTATTGATTTTTGTTTCAAATTTAAGTTATTGTGAAATACAGAGATTTAACGATCTCTGATCATATTATAAGTGGAGTGTAATAGATTATAAAGAACAATATTCTTAAGGATGTCTTTTAACTGAATCGCATTTCGTGAGCGTGAAAAAATAAATGCAGCAGTGATTCATGAGTAACAGTGTATAGCAATAAGAAATCAAGAAAAAAAAGAGAATTTCAGAAGAATCAAGAAAGAAGACGTAGCTAACGCGGCGAGGTGGACAGTCTACCCGGACAGGCCGTACTGTGCATCCGGCTTGCGCGGCTAGACTGCCCTAACCGTCGACGACATTCCCATAATTGTTACGAGAGAAGACCTTTGTGAAGAATTTACAATTTTGTATATTTTTTACTCTTATAAAATTATTAATTTAATTTATTTTTTATGTCCATATTTCTGTCTATTTTCCTCCATGTCAGCCGACAACATTCCAATCAAATATTCACTTAAAAACATCAATCGTTGTTCTTGCCACAAACATGGAAACTATGGAACAAACTTCCTCTGAGGTATTTACGCTGGATAAGGCGACAAGGACATCATCAAGACAGGCGTTAAAACAGTTCTCCAAAGCCGTCAATGTCAGAGCAACTCCTCTGGTTGTGCAAATGTAAATAGGCGATGGTTACCATTTACAAACAGGTGGCCCATGTGTCCATTTGTCGATCTTTATTATTTAAAAAAATCTCTTTTATAACAGATGGATCAAAATGAAACAATAAACTTAAAAACTGTAGTAAAACATGTGTAAATAATAAATAATTATTTTCAGTTGGATCCGGTGGGGCAGGCAGCAGCGGACGCGCTGGTCAACGGCTCAGCGGTGGCGCGGGCGCAAGACGAGACTGACGTCGGCCGACCTCTACTGCCCTCATAAGCCCATATTACTAATATTAATATTACCACCCTGAAACATAACGTATATGTTACCGTACTTATATTGTCAAATAAATTATTCCAAAAATTCTATAAGAAGGTAGATACATTTATAGATATTATGTGTAATTCGTAAATGTAGAAATCATTTGTTAAAGAACAACTTAATGAAATTGTCTTCATTTCTTCGAAGCATAGATACTATATCTGAAATAATGATTTTTTTTCTTATACAAAATTTTGCGAATTTCTACTACGAGTTTTTCTTTGTAAATTAATATTATCAGTAACAAAATGTTACCGCAGGTGAACTTACATGTTTATTAGACATTCTATGCGTATCTAATGTTGTGAATAAGTTTGCATGAGCTAGAATTTGACAATAAATTATGATGAGCAAATCGTCCTTGTGAAAAAATTATGATAAAGTATTTTAATTGTGATTTTAATGTTTATTACAATTGAGTACAAATATGAATTATTTCAAATTAAAAATAGGAAAGCTCTTAAGAGAAAATACCAATTTCAGTTTCAGTATAGAATACTATACTTTCGTAATTATTATTATCATACTTATAAATAACGATAATAATAAAATTTATTTAATTATATTATTAAAAAAATGTATTATTTTGACAGAATCGGCCACAGGTTTTCTTTCACTTCAAAAAGGATACAAGAGGCCAAACAATAAGTCTTCACACACATACAGTGCCGTATACGTAACTCAACTTGATTGTATTAAATGTTACTTAAATTGTACGAGTACGTTGAATTTGTCTATGCTAAAATGTAGGGATATCAGACTGTCACACAATATCTACGTAAACGCAACATTAGTGCGATTACAATATTTAATTTGTTACAATGGCTTATCTTACCGAATTCACAAATCAATATCAAGTTTGATGCATATTCTTCTAATAGTCCACAGGGAGAATAGAAAAATATTATTACCACTTTATAGTTATTCCAAAAATGATTTTAAACGACAAATAAAATTACTCCTCGATTAAATAAACATCATCTTGCCTTCAAAATATTTTCTTTTTTCAAACGTATATTTGATTCTGTTTCATTTTAGTATGTCGTATAATAATATGATAATAATGATAATTAATAAATATAAATATCCTGGGACAACTCACACACGGTCATCTGATCCTAAACTAGGCAACTAGGCCTGTGCTATGGTAACCAGAAAACTGATAAACATACATAAATATTTTTTAAATACATACTTATATAGATTTTTTTTATACAGAACAAATATTCATTCCCATCACATACTTTATAAAAATAAAACCAAAAATATACAATGATGCCTCTGTATTTTTGTTATCTGATGTCTTACATAAGTTTGTTAGATATTTTTAGTATACCTACCTGAGCTATTGTATTATTATATTTTTGTCAAAAAGAATTAGTACTATACACTCACACAATTAAATAATTGTTCTTTCAGTAATATATTGATTGATTTCTCCTGAAGTATTTAAATATGACTCAACACATTTGACATGTCAGTAATTTAGAAAGTGGACCTTGCGTAATAGACATTTTTTATTAGTTAATTCGTTAAGAATAATGGCATTCACTAAAACGATCAATAACAATTATTATATTATTCGATATTAATACCCTTCGCAGTTCATTTTGTTACTAAAGTATCATTAGTAAAGTTGACATTCAGAATCTCTTCGTCTAAATCAATAAATGAGTTTTTAATTAATTGATTAGAATTTAACATATACAAAACATTATGATATTCATCGATTTGATTTATTTGACTCAATACTCAACGCACGGGTCTTAAGAATATTTAACACAGACTCTCTCAAAGTAGAAAAATACGTACCTACAATAATATTCTTTACTACAATTTCTTCTATTTATACAATAGGTATGCTGATGTGAAATTAACAACTCAAATTATACTTAAAAATACAAACTGTTAAGCGTTTTGATTATTCGCATATCAATGTTTCCAGGTTGTAGGCCAGTGTCTTACTTATTAGTTACGAGTATTATAGCCTTTTAGTATTGAGCTTATGACTTGTGACAATGAAACCCCAAATAATAGAATTTACTTTAGTTTAAAGATTTAGTTTAAAAAAAGAAAGGTTTATTTTAATTTAAATTTGATTTTATTTATATCCTAGACTACGAGACTTAATTCATAAATAATGATGACACGCGCGCAGATATTGGGGTGTGAGCCGCGTTGCGTAACATTCTGTTTGCCGATAAGTCTGTAGTTGGCATTGCCTCATCTTTATCTTCTTGTATTGAGTAGCGATATTGTGATATCCACTACTAGGTAACTATGTAGGTTTACTTTTTAGTCGCATAAATAATAAATTACGCTTATTCGTAGAATTAGAATATGTATGGTAATAGAATGTGTAATAGGTAAAACGTAATTTTTTATTATAAAATATGAAAAATGTAATTTTAAAATTTTAGTAGGAATGTGCTTTTAATAATATCGCCTAGGAGTTTAGCCTAAGTATGAATGTATGAAGTACCTACTAGCATTACGATAAAACGTGGGAATGTAGACATACTTAACTTGGAACAAAGTAAGTTCATTATGTGAATCTAACGACACGCTTGAAGTTTTATTATGATAATTGTAAATTAGGTTATTAAATGGTGATACTATTTATTGTAGGATAGAACTACTTAGAGCGTCGATTTATTTTTCTCTAGTATTGATAAAAATATACATGTATTGTATTTATATACCTTCCTGTGATTTGTGACTATCAATATGTAATTTTATACTTGGTTAGCTCAAGCGTCTGAGGTTGAACCTTTCTTGGCTATAATAATACTATATAGTACTGTCTAATAAAGCAATATCTACCAGTGTGTTGTTTTAGTCCTTATGATAAATAACTTCTACTTCAAATAATAAAAATAAATTCATAATACCATAACAATTTTTTTATTTACTCTTATTGTATCTACCTATATTATTTTTAATGGTAGTTACTGGTTACTATCTTACCGTAAATAGTACCTTAGACCATATACACTACAAAGTATGGAATGACCGAGGAGTGCAATCTTCAGCATAAACAATACGATAAATAAACAAATATCTTTTCACTACTAACGCACGGCCTTCATATCCCAAATTAGGCAGAGCCTGTGCTATGGTGACCAGAAAACTGATAAACATACATACTTATATAGATAACAATATACCCATATATAGAACAAACATTCGTGCTCATCACACAAACATTCGTTCTAGGTGGGGATCGAAACCACATCCTCCCGTTGAGCAGTCAGATTCGCTAATCACTAAAAGAGGTCAGTCTACAATGATATCTATGCCGATGATATTTATGTATCTATTCTATTGAGATCTGGTACCGCCCAAGATAGTGAAATGTGCTTTACAGGCGCACATAACTCCCACGTGTCACTACATAAACAAAAATAATATGCAACAACAATGCATAACAAAAGTTTCATTCAGTACCAGTTATTCCTGTCCTCAACGTTCTTAACTTCTTATTTAAAAGAATCGTTTTAGGCATATGAAATCACTTTGTATTAAGATCAGTAGCTAATATCTCATATACCTTCAATTTACCCATGATTTAGTGATCGGGCCGAAGCGAACTTAGGAGTAAAAGGTAGCAACTTTTTATAGCGTATACCCAGCGATTGTTCCTCGATTGGATGAGTTTGATGAGTTTAACTTAAGAAGTTAAATATTCATTAATTAAGTACTTAGTCATTGTTGTCAGGTAATTTCTGGCAATTATTTTTATTTTGTTGTATATTTTATTTTACTTTAAGAATTTTACGTAATTATAAACATATTTTCTGCCGAACTGTAAGCCCGTTTGTCGGCAGAATGAAAATACATATCTACATACATAGATATTATGTAGGCGTAAGTAGTGTGGGCAATTGCACAGATTGGCCTAGCCTTACCCTGGCCTGTGTCGTATATGAAACGTCCAGAAAGCTAGGACGTGTACAGAGATAGTGCTAACATCGACAGAGGTTCCCCTAAGATTGCTTGGGTAAGCAGGGGTGTCTCAAGGTGCACAGACCCTTACATCAAGCATCAATAGTTCGACGCGGCGTAGGTAAGTTTCGTTCTCTGTCTGCCATCTTCGCTTTCAGAATCACCTTGTAGTTTTTCTAAAACTTACTTAGATCAAACAGCGAGCTTTGACTTTAACACAAAGACAGTTGTTATTAACATGAATATTTATTGCTATCATTTCTTATTGTTGCACAAATGCAGGTATTGTTGCAACATATTTGTTGAGCCCTATTACGCTATGCAAAGACTCAGTACAATGGAATGTCGACTTTCATATAGATTACATTAATAATTAGGTTATTAGAATATGTTCAAAATCTAATAGAAATTATAAAAGAAAATATTGTTACATTGTTTTTGAATTCGTGTTTATTCTGTTTTATATGTAGACTACATTACAATATACCATATATTGGGTAATTGATTTATACAATAAGTTCATACTTACATAAATAGCAATGCACCTATTTACGATCTCAGGCAGGACCACGAGGTTGCATATTGATGTCTATAGGTTGTGGTGACCAGTAAACACCAGGTGACCTGCATGCTCGTTTGCTAGTTTTTCTCAAAAAAAAAGAAAATACAATTTAACAAACTGATGTTGAATAAAAATCCCTTTTCACAATTTAAATAAGCATTTTCTAACTCGATTTAAACAGCATACAATATTTAAATAGATGTATTCCTATTATAGGCGAGTGGTTAAATTTTAGTCTACCGTTCTAGTGGGCCGGTGTTTCATCGTTACCTACATCTTAAATGTTTCTATACTACGTGCATATTGTGCATACTATAAAAAAATTATAAAAACACTGTAAGAAAACTGTTTTCAAAAGAAAATTTATTATTTATATTAATTTGATGAAACTTTTACGTAACATAATATTCTTTTCTTTAAAAATACTTAATAAGCAAAATTTAAACTTTCGAATTAATGTGTATATGTAGGTAGGTAAGTACATATTTGCAGTACCTATGTGTAGTTTATTTTAATTCGATTACTTAATATACATCTAAATTGTACCTTATAATATAATATTTATATAATATTAGTTTACCTATACTGGTAAACTAAATATTTTTGTAAAATATTTTTTTTATTTGTACAAATATATATATGTAGATGTGTAATCCTTTATTTCTGTAATTGTGTTATTTTCTTTTCAACCATCTAAACTAACAACCTCCTTTCCAGATAGTTTTATGTAAAATTATTTAAGATCCCTTAGATATTAGTTAAGATAGTCGATCTAGCTTTGTTGCGTTGGGATTCGAATCTCAGGACGCTCCCTTAAAGTTGTATAGTGAAATTAATCAATCATTTGGTCAGCATAAAGCTTAATCCATATTTATAGGTAGGCCCTTACAGACAATAATTAATTGACCCTGGTCATGATTTTAAAAAGTCGTTCGATTGTCTATTATATTTTTATTCTTCTGTACTAATCATATAAAAAAAAATGCGAATTTTGTGAGTCTGTATACATATTTATGTATATGCAAAGTGTAAAGTGTATTCGATATTTCAAAGGTACCTACATTATTCCGGATGGATATAGGTTACATATCATATACATATTACTACCAATCCTAAATTAAGTTGTTAAATTAGCTAAAATTATTATCAAATTTGTGAACTAAGTCGCAAGAAGTTATAGCTTTTGATAGCGTCTACCTTCTTTTATCCATCAAAATCAATCCCGAAAAATACACGTAAGTTAAGCCGTTTTGTATTTATAAAAATGTGTAGACACACGAAATAAAATAATATTTCTGACAAAAACGCATCTGAGATAAAAACCTAACGAAGTTTTTATCCCATGACAATAAGCATAACATGGGCACGGGTCTATTACATTAAACAGTCTAATGACTTTAAGGTTCTAGTAAGGCTAAGTACTAACAGTATTTTACTAGGGGGATGTTCGGTTTGTTTATTCCTCCAATGATCACTCTTTCAACACTATCTCCATAACTTTGACTGGCCTCGTGGTCTATGGGTTAGCGAACCTGACTGCTAAACGGGAGGTCGTAGGTTCGATCCCCACCCAGAACAAATGTTTGTGTGATGAGCA
>DWNH01001759.1:0-10822 GCA_018249895.1 Tiana niger | reverse complement strand
ATCACAAATGTGTGAAGGAGCCAGAGTGTCGACGCAGGTCGCATCCCATACCAGGGGACGCCCAAGAGACCACGGTAACAATAGTAGATTAATAATTACCATAGTTAGATTAATAAGTTTTAATATTTTGTAATATCACCAATAAATCTGGTTAAACAATATTGAGCTAAGTACTATATTACGTTTGACTACGCTGGTCTATGTGTGAACATAGTTAAATTATAGTGAAATTTTGTTATCTCCCCCTCCTTCTTCTTATATCTTCTATATATAAAAGAAGAAACTGAGCCAGCAGTTTTGGTTGTGCGTTGATCAAACCAACATAAAAAAAATTATTTAAAACAAAATATTTTATTTACGACGCAATTTTTTTCAATTTAGTATTCATCATTAATCATATAAATATATTAGTTATGTTGGGTATTTGGCTATTACTGATTGAAATTTATACGGAAGCGGCAAAACGACTAGCCTCACGGGTAGTTATAACGTATTATAACGTTTAGTTATTCGCAAAAAACGTAAATGATGCCGTATCATCTTCACCCAGTAGTAACTATTTCACGGAAAAGAACCAAGGTCGTTGATATTTACAGAAAAAATAACAGGTTATCCGAAAATATTCTAGAACAAATATACCTAATACGGCAAGCAAACGTACGGCTCAAAATGCTTTACATTAATCTCGATACGGTGATGACGTCAACTACGACGATGAAGAATTATTTTGTCCGCAAATTTTAACTCTTATCTCCCCTTTTGGGTTTGAATGTTTCTGAAGCTTTTGACGCACTGATTACGAGTACTTGGATTTTTCGTATCACCCTCAGTTTTTTTTTTAAAAACCCCTTTGAGGGAATTCGCAAAAACAACGCCAATTTTACTAAGTATTTTTCTTGCTATCCGAAATACATATCATAAACGTTATTTATGAATTCGGTGATGTTATACCTACTGTTGTTTTATCAGCATAAACTGCCTACAAATGTAGCAAAAATTGTCCGGAGAGTTTAAACACTTTGGCAATAACACTTTTACAAGTGAGCGTAACAAAGTACTGACATTGTCTACTGCAACGATTCAATTCATCAAAAACGATGCTAAAAAACTAAAAATCTTGCCGTGATGGAATTTTTTAAATATTGTTCCCGTAATCAGCACCTGAGTATCTATCCAAATCTATCATTAAAATTGATAGGGGAAATACATACATTGCAGACCGGTAAATTTATTTGTTTTTTAATAAATTAATATAACCTATATAATATTCTAAGACAAATTTTTCAAACAACTTATACTAAATATAAAAAGTATACGAGTTATTAATAATCATCGTAATTATCATCAACCCATTAATGTACCACTGTTGGTCACGAGTCTGCTCTCAGAAATGGGAAGGATTTATGTACATCTTAGACAACCAGTGTGGCCACCAGCTGGCGCAGTGCAAGTTGCTGGACCGAGAGCGCGTTGGTGATACGAGAATGTTATTCACGTAGAATGTATTTTGCTCTGCTCTGCTGGTAAATTTTATAAGAATCCTTTTAGTTTTTAGAAGATTGAATTACACGCTTTGGTCTATACATTTCTCTATTTTTCTCAACCTACTGTAATTTTTTAGAACAGATGCATTGTATGCTGTGCAAATGTGCGTGTAACCGACAAGAATGTTATGGCAACATGGCCACTGCCACCATTGTTGTAGTCACTCAACGAGCGATGTTTGCTAAACATCGGTGCAGCTCCAATGTTACCATTACTCTATAAACATCAGGCCCAAGGTCTCTACGTCAGTACCTGTATCAGAGATTATAAATGATCGCATCAATTATGATAATATTTGCGTTTAAGTACATATGTATGTAATACATACTAAATACGACACTTGAAAGGCAAAATTTACTAAACGACAAGTAGGGAACATTACAGCAAAGTAAAGAATATAACTAACTAACTGTTGTACTGCATAAAAGGCCAACGAAATTTAACTATTTAGATTCTTTGTTACCTGCTGCCATTAGATTTTCTGGCAACTGGCACTGGTGAACAGGCAAGTTGCAATTGATTTAATTTATTTTATTTGACTGTAACAGAAAAAAAAGTTTTCATTGTCCTTAGATCTTAGGTATATGTATGTATGTTTTCGTAGTCGATCTGATAATAGGAATATGTTCAAAGATATGGAATTGCTGATTCACACACACATAATTACTTCAATTTATTTAATTTTGATAATTTTGAATATTGCACACTAAAAAACAAATAAAATAAACTTTCACTAACAACTAAAAATTTTACTGTAATTCACATAAATGTGTATTACTAATATATGCATAATATAAAACACCGATATCTACTACACAAGGAATGGGATTCAAACAAAGACTCGTACATTTATTTCCTTTATTTGTTCGTATCTCCCAATATTACTGAATACGTGAAAGATATATTTTATCGGTAAAATTTAGAACGACTGATTTACTACATGTAATTTGGGAGACTTGTAACTCCATCTACTACTAAATGGACTACAACTATTAGAAGTTTAATTTAATTTAATGTTTGTGGAACATATAAAATATATGGTATTTAGATTTACATTATAAATAGGTACATTTAAACTGTCTGCGCTTCTTGTGTATATAAACTTTAACTAAGTATGATAATCTTACACTCCCCCACGTGCGTGTAATATTCTTAAAACGGAATCCGAAGTTTGTGATTAACGTATCACTGTAATTGTGATAATACCTTTGTATTTTACTACACATAATTAAAGTGTAATATTTATACAAATAATTAAAATCTCGCCGTTCTGAATGTAAGTCCTGGTATTTGATTTTCTTATCTAGTGTTGATATCGCGCGTGCATTTTGCGGGCAAGAGCCACACGACCTTAGGATGATGTGTAGATCGCGCGACCTTAATCTTGAACGATAGAGCGAGCGGCGCCCTTGCCTTATCAGACACTTGTTGCCTTTCGCCTCCAGCGTACACGTCATTGCACTCGCGATGTTCACGTTCCTAATAAACAAGGAATAATCCGAATAATTAATAAAACTTTCCTGACTTAACTTAACATCTTTAAACTCACCTCAAATTATCTTTAAATATTTCTCTCTCAACAGATTTTAAAGAACAAATACATATGTAAGTCCACTAACATCTTAGAACACTGCGCTTCCGTCCTTACGCGTTCACGTTCCGCGTCACTTAACCTTAAACAAAATCTAATTAATATTGAGGTCAGACTAATTTTTTAGGACAAGAACGTTGGAATATGACCAAGCACACATTTTGTTGAGCAATTAATTTAGTAAGTCATTTTTGTCGGCAAATGTCGTCAATGATTTATTATTTTTTTCTTATTATTTATTTTTGATACACATTGGGCATTCAATATTAAATTTGGTGCGTCATGAGAATGTTTAAATTATGAAAGTTAAGTTAGAAATTATAAAAAGACGGAATTCTGTGATTTTAAAATACACAGAAGAATCTTATAACTGAATAAAAATAATAAAAATTTTATGGGCACGCCTAATCATAAATCTTGCAAAATAAAACTATTTTTACAGTACTTTCACTGTTAAAGCAAATACTGTCTAATAAAAATCAAATCTAAAAATTCATCAATAAAAATTTTAAGGCGGTAATTAAAATTTAAATAAAGTTTAATCAATTCACTTAGATCTGAAATCAACTCACTGGAATTTGAGATCAATTCACTTGAAATTGAGATCAATTCACTTGATACAAAAGCAGCAAACGCCATCTGATTGTTAAGTTTTTTTGTAAACTAATGTTATTCCTGAAAACAGTAAAAGATATTTTTTCTTTCATGGAGATCCATAAGGTTTAAAACTAAAACTGAAATACGAAAAAAATCGCGCTTTCAAAAGTAGGAAAGAAAAAAAAAATATTTTCCAAAATTCTTACCTCCCAACAATTCAATTATTTTTATCATCTAATAAGAAGAAAATTTATAATCCATTTTTATACAATTAAATGCATATAATTAAATATGGCGAAGTCCAGAGAAAGTTATGGTTGCATGCAACCTTAAAAAATATAGGAATATATTACATATATACATGCAAATATATAGTCGTAGTCAGGTAAAAATTCTAAATTCTTGTAAAATTCGGGGGACTACGGGAATTTGATTAAGTATAGATAAATATATGTAATTCCATTCCAGTCTGAACATTGTAAACACACGTAACGTTGTATTATATTTGAAATGTGTGCTTGTACATTTCCCGGGAACTAAAGCATATTATCTATATTTGAACAAAGTATTACTTGTTCACTATATCAATAAATATTATTCTGCGAACGCAGTCTTTGAGTGCCCTGTTCAAAAATTAAATTTCAGAGGGCTTTAGCTTATCACACCTTACCTACTGACCCATTTAGTTAACCAGTATTATTTATAAATTTCTGTGCGCAAACATTTGCCTAATCTTGTTTGTAGCACACAATGAACAGTGTTTCGCGAATCGAAACTTGTGACAGAAATTCTTAAAAGTTATTTTTTAGAATTTCGACGAACCCGTTGTTATTCACAGTTTACGAGTGCAATCTAGTGTAAATATTAGTCACATACTCCATATGTTATATTATCAGGTCTTAATAACGAACGACAAACATCTGC
The DNA here is from genome assembly GCA_018249895.1 of Tiana niger. Lineage (NCBI taxonomy): Eukaryota > Metazoa > Arthropoda > Insecta > Lepidoptera > Hesperiidae > Tiana > Tiana niger. The sequence continues at coordinate 6,165 of DWNH01001759.1, read as the reverse complement.
CGCTAGCAACTGAATCATAGCGAGTGCAAAACGTCATTGGCTGTGAGATAACGGCCGCACGGTCCAGTTCCTGATTCACGCTTAGCATATTATGAGCATACTGGCAATTCAAATACGAGTAGCATCGTTGGACGCTCATAAACATACCTACGACATCAAAATGACCCTGAATATACTGGAAAGAATTGTTTGCATCTTAAACCAAAGTTCAATTAATTGACTCGCAAAATATCCAACTACTTCCTTGTTTATTGTAGTTTACCTTTATTGCAAAAGAATAATAATAAAATACAATTTACCACCAAGGTCACCCCGACCTTGTTTACTAGGAACCGATGTGTCAGTGTGTATTTAAATATATCCATCGTTGTTCATTACACAGAGACTTATGTTGCAATTAGACTCGGTTTTTGTGTACTGACGATAAAGACATAGTATTTTAATATATTTAAGTAGCTACTAAATTTTGGTACCACGTAGGTGTTATGAGAATAATAATACTAGAGAACGAAAGTAATAGCTTTTTGGCAATATAAAAAATATGTTTCAATACGATAAATCCATTTATATACAACAAGAGAGCGCACGCGACTGCGACCGCGTGAAGACAGCAAGTAGGTACACAGTCGAAGTTCACAGCAAGTTCACTGTAAGGCTCAGTCTACTGTAACTGTACTTGTAAATACCACAGCAATAACTATTATCAATTATTATAATTAATTAGCGTGTATAACTGAATTGAGTAACGTAAAAGCTTTAAAAATAAAGTTAGATTCATACTTCCCAATGATATTTCACCCACTGATACGGATTACAAGAAAGGTCACTTTTGACAGCTACATGGACTATCATCCGGTGATTGCCAACATAAATAAGGCCCTTACGACTACATTCAATTAGTGTATGAAAGCTAAGGGCGATAACTGAAAAATCGATCGAGATTTAAGATCAAAGAATGGTATATTATATACATTAATTAGAAAGTACATTAATTATAACGATTCAATACATTAATTATAAATTACTTTCGTAAACCCCACTAAAATCATTTTGATGGTTTCGTTTATTCGCAACAAGAAAACCAAAAATGATCGACGCACAAACAATAATTCTAAAAACGACTGATTATACAATACAATACAAATAATCTTTATTGTACACCAAAATACAACGTTGTACAGTTTAATTAGGTACATTTTGTGACGATTGGCGGTCTTATTACTTACTCAGCCGTCTCTTTTATTCAACCATTGACAGTGACAAAACCACAGACAAAACCACATTTGTGTTATCACAAAATATCTAGTCTCTTTAAATCTTAAAAAAAATCTTTATTGTAGTGGTCAGTGCAGTACAACCGAAAAAGATTATTAAGGACAAATACTAACATTACAGAAAATTTAGTTTGAAAAAATGATAAATAGCGTATAAAAAAAAGAAGGAAGTTGTATTTATTTATGTATATCTATCTATAATTTCACAAAGTAATTTCAGTTCATATATTTCTGAGAAAACTAATTACAGAATTATATATATTTAAATAACATTAGCTGTAACGTACGGTACTTTACTAATTCGACTATACAAATCAGTCCGTAAGACATTGACATAATGCATAGTAATCAACAAAAAATATCAATAGACATTGAAATGAGAACCGAATGTGTGTCAAGAGTGCGAGCGCCGAGCGAAGCGAGTACCTACCGGTGGCGTAGTCCACGAGTCCATGCACCGCATCTGCCAGAACGGGGGCGGCATTGTGACTACGACCATCGACGGACGGTCCGACGAAACTTAATTGGTCCGACCTAGCTCGTAAAAGCGTTGTAAAAAGTGCGAAGGTCTGGCGGAGGTAAGGACTCGGAAAGAGGTCAAGTGTAATGCTTCGTGTTCCACTGACCTCATTTGGGAACGACTGCCGCGTGCGTTTTTGTTTAACTTTCATACAATCGTGTATCACTTGCCGTTATTCTACGTTCATTATTTCTATTTGGTCGCATCTATTATTCGGACGGATTTATATTATTATGTTACCAAATAAATACAATGAAATCAAATGTTTTCCAAAAATACTATGTATGCGATAGTGAAATTATTTATTTTCTTGTGAAACATATTTACGGACGTTCGGATGGGAACAAAAATGTGAACAGGAAACATCGCTCGATGCGACATGATTTCTTTGCCCATGATGCATAATGGTTGCCATTGCGACAAACGGAGCTAATAATGTAACAATGGTGTCAAGTACTAGTTATGGGTCTTACAATATAGGTTCATATAGATATCTTAGATTTATTTGTTCCTTGTAACTGCAATAGGTACATACAGTTTTTCATAAAGCTTCTAGCATACGTTGGGAAGAACAGCTATGGAAATGAAAAGATGTATGTAATTGCGAATTTATTTATTTTATTATATTGTAATTATATTTTTGTTAGATTTTTTTATATCAGTCTTTTTTAGCCCCGCGACTAGGGTCGTGTACAGTGCAATAGACACAAAAGTCAATTGCGACAATTTGCAATTACCATCCTCAATTATTGTTTAACCTCATTGTTTTTCATGCAGCTGTCTTCAGCTTTATTTTTTTATAATTCTTATTATATAAAGTTAGGAGGAATATAAAATTAGAACGAACATTATACTATGTTATATTAACTAACATAATTTTAGCAACCAACCTAGAACCACCATTATAATACCAATATAATTTTTCGGAGAAATTCTAAAAATCAATGATATACCACTTTTACAGATAATAAAATCTACAAGTCAAAATTATTTATATCTATCAATCAATCAGGTTAAAAATATTTATATCTTTCTCCCTTTCATCTTGAAACTTGTCATTGGTGTACAAAAGTTACCTAGAGGAACGTGATACTCTGTTGCAGGGTCACAAAAGTCCCGGAAACGCCTCGCGCTGGAGACGCGACCTCCTGGTGTCGAATGGGACCTTCAGTCGCTATTATTAACGTTTCGACCGCGAAATCGGAACACTGACACACATCGCCCGAATAATACCATATACTCCATAATTCATAGAGACCTTGGCCTCGATGCCTCGTGTAAGCTCGAAACTCGACGGCCTGTAGGGAGTGCGAGGAGCGTGACAAACGAACCATTAAATATGCCTGTTGTTTCCTATTATTTTAGTTTAATTAAATATAAAATTGAAATGTTCATGTTCTTACTTCAGCGATCAAAAAGTATTTAAAAAAAATATGTTCTTCTGTCACAATTAAGTATATGTTCATATTAGTTTAGATATCATTAAATATAGTAAAACAAGTGCACTAGGTATTTAATGAGAATTTTTAACTAAAATTTTTCTAGCAATTCAAAATTGTACCTATATTATTCCTCGTCATATATTAGCTTTTTAATTAATACTTAACTTATATATTTCGTTAATACCGATAACTCAAACTTTTACTTTAAACGATATTGAAGTTTTATTATTTTATAACTGCTTATTTTATACTTAGCAGTTTGATTTGAACGAGACCTATCTTTTACATAGATCAAGGTAACTAAACGTACATAAATAAATGCCTTTACTTTATGCGTTCTCCTGACCTTTTATGGACAATTGTTTTATTTGTTTAAAATCCTTGTATATACTGAACTGTGTCCTTATCAGCTGAACAATTGTATAAACAAAGAATTGAATTTATTGTAGGCCTACGAGCGCAAATTTTGTTAAAGGAGGAAGGACATTCTTTATAAATAAAATAAAATTTAATCGGGAAATTCCTTGAAAAGTGTTGAACGAAGAAAAATTAAACAGTTCAATGAAGATGGTAGTACTTACACATGTATTTTACACCAGTAACTTGAACAATGCAATGAATATTTTACAGTGTTTATGAACCAGAAGAAAAAGGAAAAACGGAAAAAGGAGAAGAGAAATCTAAATTCATCATTTAAACTTCTGCTCCGCGTCGAATTCAACCCAGGACCCTTAGAATGGTGGACCGGCATGGTAACCACTACACCATACGGGTATCAACTTACCTTATGAGTTTTATTTAATCTCTCAATCGGTATTTGGTTATAATAAATAATCTTGGGACAACTCACACACGGTCATCTGATCCCAAATTAGGCAACTAGGTCTGTGCTATGGTAACCAGATAACTGATAAACATACATAATTTTTTTTTTGTAAATACATACTTATATACATAACAATACACCCAGACACAGAACAATTGTTCTGGATGGGGATCGAACACACGACCTCCCGTTTAGCAGTCAGGTTCGCTATCCACTAGACCAAGAGGCCCGTGAAGATTAAAAATAAGTGGCACAGATGTAAGTGAACTAGCATAAAGCCAGTGCAATTGTCATTTGTGTAGAAAATTATAAGAATGAAGGAAAATAACAGAAAATAACTTTTATTTTCAGTTTATTGAACTTGAAAAACGACCATTTGCGCAAGAGGTTCGACGCTTTGAAATACGACGTGAAGAAAATCGAGGAAGTCGTGTACGATCTCAGCATCAGGGGACTGTTGCCGCAAATGCGGGAAGAGGTCGCCGTTGAAGCCTAAATACAACTTGAATACAACATTCACTCCCATTGAAGTGGTGTAATAAATTAAAAACATAATAAACTCTTGTATAAGTGATGTAATTCCTTTAGTAATTTTATTCATAATTTCTTCACCGTTTTTGTAATTAGAACTTTGTTTTAATATTCAGAGGACTTGCCGCAAATGCGGGAAGAAGTCGCCGTGGAAGCTTAAATACAACCTAAACTCTTGTATAAGTGATTTAATAATTTTATTCATAATTTCTTCACTGTTTTTATAAGTACAAGTTTATTTTAATATTCAGAGGACTTGTCGCAAATGCGGACAGAGGTCGCCATGGAAGCTTAAATACAACCTAAACTCTTGTATAAGATTTAATAATTTTATTCAGAATTTCTTCACTGTTTTTATAAGACAGAGAACTTGCCGCAAATGCGGGAAGAAGTCGCCGTGGAAGCATAAATACAACCTAAACTCTTGTATAAGTGATTTAATAATTTTATTCAGAATTTCTTCACTGTTTTTATAAGTACAAGTTTGTTTTAATATTCAGAGGACTCGCCGCAAATGCGGGAAGAGGTCGCCGTGGAAGCTTAAATACAGCTTGAATACAACCTAAACTCCCATTGAAGTGGTACAATAAATAAAAATCAAATAAACCCTTGTATAAGTGATATAATTACAATTTTATTATAATATGTCTGTGTTTTTTTAGCGAAATATGCAAAAATCATATTTGAACATTGCGCTTGTGTAGTGTAGTGAAAATACGCATTCTATGTCTAATTAATTATAAATGTGAATTTGTCAGGTTATAAAATCGGGGAGGTACTAACGCCACACCCTTTTCTGCCGTGAAGCAAGTATTTAGTTGTGGCCTGAAAGGAGAATAATATGAGGCAATAATCTGCAGATCTCGGGATCAGCAAAGCATGTACGACCTTAATTGGGACTAGGGATTGCAATCCCGCGGGGCGTCAATCTCACGGGGCTGGGACGGGGTTAGTGGTGATTCGACGGGATTCCCGCGTTAATCTATATTTATTATAGAATTAATGAGGATGATTTCTTATTGAATAATTAAATTGTCATGGAAAGTACAAAAATAAACATTTATAACTTCTTTAATAATAAACATTGTTATTATTCTGTATTATCTGTACCTGCGTATCACTAATCTATTCATTGATTATCTTTGACAAGTTCTTGAATGCAATCAGAAAAGTGTACGCAAAATTTTCAATTTTTTATTTACATAAAATATAATAGTAGAGAAACATATTTAGTGTAAACCTGATCTATTTAATTTATGGGATCTGCTGAAACTGATCTGATGAAGATAGCGGGAAACAGCTGGGTCCAAAGGGCTGACGGACGGAGTGACACCAACTAGGGGAGGACTAAGTTCAGCAGTGGACAACTAAAGCCTCCTGATGGGTGGTTATTTAGTGGTGTACACTCACTATGACGTCATAGCGTGCGTCTTCACAGATGCTACACGAGCAATGTATAAATGTGACGCACGCGTAGTTATTTAGTTCTATCTAGTATCTATTGTTAACCATAGATAAGTAAAACTACTAGACGTTATTGGGACGACTTTAAAGGATAGATAAGAACTTACT
>DWNH01001758.1:0-10824 GCA_018249895.1 Tiana niger | reverse complement strand
CACTTGGCCAGCGTGGTGGACTGTGGCCTAAATCCTTCTCATTCGAGAGGAGACCCATGCCCAGCAGTGGGACTATGTTGGGTTGATGATGATGATGATGACTAAAAAGTATATCTACATCTCTGTCTGCCTGCCTCAAGCCTGTGACTTTGTCCCTAGTATGTGTAGTTTGATAATTTATATTTTTCTCAAATATGTTTTATTAAATATTTTTATTAAAAACCTTTTAAATACCGTTCAGTAATTTTGCGTGATACGTGCTGCTACTGGACTTACATACTTAGTCCTCCAAATATTTTATTATTTATTTTTAACTAGTCAGAAATGATGGCCTAACAGTTTCATTATTTGTATAGATTATTCATTATATTTTTGTTATATCGATATCGATTTTTTTTACATTTATAACTTAATCTTATAATTTTTATATCTATTATTTTTATACATATTTATATATCAGCATTATCGTATTTTTTTGAGATGGTAGGCCGCCGCCCGGAGAAGTATCACCGTCACACCCAATTCTACCGTGAAGCAATTTATTGTGTTTCGGAATGAGGGGGCTATTGCATGCATCTATTTGCGATTTCAGGTAGAGTTAAGGTACTACCTGAAGTAGTTGTCCATGGGTTGCAGCGACCACTTAACGCCATGTGGCCTGCATGTGTGATACTTATATTAACTAAGAAAGGTGTTAGTTTTTTAAAGATATAAGTAATCATCAACCCGCTGCTATCCCACTACTGGGCACGGAAGTCTCTTCATAAATAAGAGTTTAAGTATGATTATTTGATGTCAGTAATGGTCATATCGGTAGATAGATTTAAACATTGCAAAAGATAGGTACCGCTGTAGTAATGATCTTATGGATGTATAATTTTACAGCATAAAATTTATTAGTGCTAATGTGAAGTTTATTACACTAAATTGTATGAAAAACGTATCTTACACCGAACGTGTACATAAATATTACACGCGTTTAAAATAGTTGCAACAAATGATAGATACCGTACATGTTTTACAATGAAATAACTTACCACGATATGACTACTTCATTCCTGCACTGTCACGCGTTCAAATCCATAAACCATTTTTTGTACTATTTATTGATTTACCGCGAACGAGTTTTTGTGAAACGAAACGCAATATTGTTTGGCACGCGTATAGGGGATCGCCCTCGGCCATTCTGAGTACATTTATTGTACAAAGGGCAAAAAGGGGTCTCGAATATAATAATAAATATGCGAAAACTCAATTGCGTTCGCCAACTATAGAACACGGAGCCCTCTTTATTCGGCTGATCGAATTTAGCTCCTGTGTGTTCTTAGTACGAATTATTTTTTATCTGTTCCGATTTAAGGAGCGTCCCCTTCGAATTTAGAACGCTAGTTGTAGGCGGGAAAAGTGGCCGTACGTTTAAAAATGTCAAAACAAATTAACGGTTGGTACAGTTAAGCACTGTTGCGTTGCTTGGGTTATCTTGATGTGGCTCGGCTTGTGTTTTATCTTTATCTAAGTGCTTTTTAATAATATGCAAGGATTGGATAAAGTAAATAATAACAAATTTTAAAGTATTTCTTCGAAATTAAAAATAAGGATATCACTAACATATAATATTTTTTTCTAAAAAATGTTCAATCGTTTTCAAACTGTTTGAAAACGTTATAGAAGATTGAAACCATAAAATATAATTTTACATCAATAAAAAATAAGGTTATTTCAAATGGTTTTTAGAAAAGAGAACATTTACTTGAAACTAATTAATAAATTATAGAAAGCTAAAGCTAAGAAATCAAAACCTACTTAAGCAGAGGGTTTTGGAAAAAACAATTGACTAAAATGAGTTAATTACAGCATGTGGCAGTTTTAAAGATTATCAAACATGAATAAAACTAGCACTGGCAACACTAACCCGTACAGGGATTCATATGAATATGGAATACGATTAAACGCTTCCTCGCTCGGCCGTTTGATCGATGCGTGGGCGAAACGATTTGAATTAGGAACGTCCAAGTCGAGTTCATTCGTTAGTCAGATAGAGTTATTTTATTTTCATTTTTTGTTCGGTCTGATTTGGATTCCGGTTTTTTTACGTGCCTAACTTTGACATATAGAAAAATGTTCTCTCTGCGCTTTGTTTACTTGATTTTTTATTTCATTATAACGAAAGATATTGATAAAAAGTATAACGTTTTACTATTTTAAAAAGCATCAAAAAAGTAAAACAAACCGCCCCATAGCCGAATTATTGCGTCATAAGTCCCTATAGAACAGTTAAACAAATTTGAGATAATCTTTACACACGCTACGGGATTTACCATTTGCACCCTAAGCAACTGATTATATAACTAGTTATTTTAAACAACGAACAATTTTGATAGGTATATTTATGATTTCTGTTAATAATATATAATTATTATATTACTTTTGGTATGCTATATTACCTATAGGACAAATTGAAATCAGTAAAGACCCATCCGAGACATAAAGTAAAACAAAATTTTTTAATAACTGTAATTAAAAGTACCTATATAACTATAATTTAAGTTCCAAAAACTATAAAATCGTAAGTAATAACAAAAGTAGTCACAGTAATCGAACTTTGAAAAATTTGAATTACGAAATTGCTTATAAGTAATTCAAATATCCAATGATGAGTAGAGTGGGTGGCAACACGCTGATGGGGTAAAAATTGCCCCCGGGGGTAATCCATGGGGTTCTACCCTATGTATCGTATGTACCCACATGTGATGAATGTTTGGGATTATAGTTATTAATACGTAAGCATAGAAACGAGAATAGTGTGCGCTCCCCAACAGGACGTATCGAATGTATGTGTGTTGGAGGGTATGATAATGGTGTATTTCCGATATGAAGTGAAGCCCTCTGTAGATGGTAGCTCTTGAAACGGGAATTCGCAGATAACATTGATGTACGGTTTTTGAACAAATAGTGGAACCACTTAAACACGTATTCCCGTTAAATTAAGTTATTTTAAACTTGGCTTTCTCTACGCAGTCTTTATTTGAAATTTTAATAAAATAATCTGTATTTTGAAGGCATTAAAACTTTATATGTTAAAAGTATTTCGGATGTCATCTAGGACGATTAATTTAAATTTTATTTGGTCACCGTCTACGAATGTACACATAAACATGTATAATATATTCATGTATTAATGTGTAAAATAAGTAGGTACCTTGTACTAAAAATAAACTGAAATGTTTTGTATGAGACACTTAAAAGGCAGTGTTATCTCTAACATTACGAAAACGTTGAGTAAACAAAGTGCTTAAAAGGGAGAAGATACCTTATAATACATATGTTAGCAAACAATATTACTGTAAAACACACTTCATAAAAATATTTTTCCACTTGTAACGTTTGAACCATAAAACCAAAAGCCATTGATACAATAACATTAAAACGTATTCGTTTTGTAACCATACAAAACGCATAAGGAAGAACCGTGTATTTAACAAAACGGGGCACTAGTCATAAAACTTTTAGCGGCGCGAAAATACAGTGCAATACCGCATCATCGCAAAATACAACATTAAGTACTCTTACATTTTTATTAGCGTCCATAAAAATAACATATAGCGTTCAAAACGGTCACTAAAACGCAGCCATTAAACACCTCCTGAAATAACCGAAAACGACCGTTTACGTTTTACGCCGACAAATGGCGATGCATTTCGCGAACGGTCGTAATTCAAAATAAAATGGTTGAGTGGAATAAAAGCGTCGGACTAAACTGCAACTTCACACGTAATTACACAGGCCTACTGTTACGCTGTATGGGTTTACACACTTTGTACTAAATAGGTGGTTTTATTAGTTTTTACTGCAAAGACGAAACTGTCGTAATTATTATGAGGTCTTAGAATTTTTAACCTTTAAGAGATATATTTTCTTGATAATAGGTTTAAAATCAAAAGTTAATGTTAGCTGTAAGGAGCATTCGAGTGAATTAGATTTTTTTATTGAATAAAAGTTGGTAAAACCACTTGGTGTTAATGGTCACTGCTACCCATGGAAATCCACTTGCAACTTCAACCAGTACCTTAGTCTTAACTAAAATTGGAAATAGATGCGTTGCTACTTCTGAGGACTAAGATGGTCGCCTCGTATTTAGTGAACTCTGGTATCCACACCCTCTTTCCAAAACACAATAAATTGCTTTACGGTAGAATTGGGTGTGCCGGTGGCACTTCCCCGGCGACCTACCACCTTTCCATAAAAACAGCAATTATCGCTGTAACAGCGTGGTGATGGCAAAAGCTGTTTTGCCACAAATGGCTCGCACTTACCCACAAAGTACTTTTTTCGACCGCACCCCGCTAACATGGCAGTTGAACTATTTTAATGTCTCATCTTGGAATAGTTCGCATCAACAATTTGTCCCCTCTGTTGCTATGTGTTTAAATTTTTATTGATAGTTATTTGCGTATCCTTCGCACAACTCAGCAGTCGTAATATAACCGGTACTGAGTACCGGTATTCGTATATTAGTTTTTTTTGTACTCAAAGCCTCACTCATTTATTTACCTGTAAATTATCTCACTCTATTGGTCTATACTATTAATAACATACGAGGCACAATGACTAATATATTCCAGACATTTTACTTGTATTAAAAAAAATGTATTGTCATTTGAGTGAAGTTTCAATAGAATCTGACGTTCCAAACTGGGTTAAATTAACATTTAAAGATCCGTTACATACATACATACATACATACATATGTATAATACTGGTAAAGCTAATAAAAGCATGTTAATATATCTTAATTATTTAATATTAGATTAAGTTAAATTACTTTTTTAATGAAAGTCGAAGTGACGTTTTAACTTGTCTCCTAAGTAGACTATCGGTCCATTTCTCATAAAAACCTTTATATTTCTAGCAATAAAATTTTGTTTATAAGTACCTTTATTACACCTGCGGAGCCCACATTGCTCCAATCGCATCTCTAACCAAATATATGTATTCTTCATCGCATCGTGCTAGTCTTTGCTCACGAACGCGATATTGTAATGCACCGCTCACCAGTTCTCGTTACGCACTGGGAATTATTTATTTAGACTTGGACTTCCATCAATTAATTCTGCGACAATGCGTGCTCGTGTTTCACTGGCTGCGTCAAGTTGGCAGCACTGACGGCTTAGCGTGGCAGCGTCCAGCTTATCTTGAGCTGTGCCGTTTGCTTAGCTGTAGTAATCAAATGTAGTAAAGTTACAAAAACGCTAAGGATTGAAAAGGTTTTATATTATAATCTTTAGCAAAACAACATTTTGAAATTAGTCAGTAATATTTTGTGTCTATCCCGTCATTCGACGATAAAAAATGCCACATCACTAGTAGGCTATCATTCTCGTTACAGAAACTATATGTCACGCTCCATTTAACACGGTCCAATTAATTAGAATGACAGGCTGAAACAGCATGGACAAAATTAGGCCATGGCCTGTATTACAATATAACTGCAATTATAATACGAATAAAAAAAATTGTCTATGGAAATAATGTCTATGTCCTCCGCTGAATCGTTCAACTTGAGAACATCGCACGGTTCTAGTTACGACAGGCCTAACTAGAGTGGTGATATACGCGTAGCGTCAAACGCGTATTTATTAGGCGTCCGCTGCCAGTATGGTAGATACGCAAACTGCTCGAGCGCACGCGAGCAAGGTACGTCCAAGGTACATTAGAGCATTCCGACCGATCACTTCTGTACTTGTTCTTTTTTTATCTGTATCGAACAATGTTAATCAAAAAACAAGTGACAGTCAACCGGAGTGCTTAGACAATTTTTTATTGAGCTCAAGACAAAGGCTGTATAAAAAAATATTATTAATAGAAAGATACGAAAATTAACGCATAAAGCTATGATGCAAATTATAGTAGCTGTTGCGTCATGTTCCGGAGCATTGGTCGTGCCTAAATGTTAGTCCGTTACATGATCACTGTTAATAATATCGTGTTCTACAAACATAAATGTGTTATTCTCCTCCTAGTTCCGCTTAAAACGGCATGCGCGTTCAAAAATACACACAAACAATTAATCACAATACAAACCGTCCATGACTAGCATACTGAATTTCGTTCGAGTATCAATTTTCCTCAAATTCCGTTTTCGTTTAGACTTATTGTGTTTTATGCCGTGCGTACCCGCACTTACCGATCGCTCGCGTGGCGTTTCAATTGAGCCGTTCATACATATTTAGCTGGCATTAGGCTTGGGAAATTGGATTTATCGCCGCACGTAACTTTCACACAAACATTCCTACGTCGTATCATAACGGGCTCACGTAACGCGTCAACACACACATTTTTGATTCGCCCGATAAAAAATGTCGTCCGATGTTTATGTCAAACGTAATTGTCATGATTGATATTTTCCGCGCGTGTGCGAGCCACTGCAAATATACCTCTTGATAGCGGTTCGCGTGACAAATGTAATTGCATTGTTTTACGGCATCGTTTCAAACGGCTAATAACTTTTGATTAGTTGCATCATCCTCAAACATGATTACACGGGATGTTCATGTGTCGTACAATTTCGTGGTGAGCCGAGGAAATTATAAATCGGCATAAAAAAAACAATAAACAACGTAATCTTGGAAGGTTTCTTCGGGTTATTTATCCACATCCCTTTCCCATCTACATCTGTAACGGGGGCTGAGTAAGCCCGAGATTTGCGAACTAATTTCAACTGCAAATCCCTAAAATGAGCGGGATTTAGCGAGACGGGGCGGCGACGGCACTCCTATCTGAACGCACCTTTATGATTACTCCTCAAGAATAAAGCGCGGTGTACACGGTTTATCCGTTTTTATTTCTGTTCATTGCACCGAGCTCGCGTTTTATCAGATTAGAGCTATCTACTATATCTATATCACCTATCTACGAGTAAATCTAAGTATACAGTACAGTGATTTTTACAAACCCACTCAAAGCAACAAAAAGCAATTATATGTTCATCTAAAGATATAATTTAATATTCCACGCGCAATCACAAAGTTTCCAAAACGATCTATAATTATCCGCTCACGATACCTATCTGTAATTAAATATACTTTAATAAAGACTACGTATGGATACCATGTTTCTATTTACGCAGGACAGTTATTAGATGGATATTGAAGTGGAAAAACTTGTTTATTCTTTTTAAAGTAGTTTCAAATGGCAAGAAAGCGTGTTTTGTAACGGTACAAAAAACGAGTGACATTTCGAACAAAGATCTTTAGAAAGAAAACAAAAAAGGAAACGTTTCATTTTAACAGAACATAACAAACAAGTTAGTTCATCGACAGTTAGTAACATTATAATTATCTTAATAAATATGACCGTGTAGATAATAACTTTTAACAGGGTTGTCATTGATAAAAAATGAATTCAGGGGAGTCGGTGTTGTTTACGTAAAAATTAATAAAATACTCGGGATCTGATATATGTATAGATAGGTACCACCAAAGGTACCACCCGTCGTCCAACTAATTATAGACGGGGTGCGGACAAGTCAGTTGCTGTCATGGCTCATTAAAATTGAACTTTGAGGAACATATGTGTACCTTAGGGTTTGTGTACTAAAACTTTTTTAGATAAGTTGTTTAGTATTGCGTAGTAAACATATAATCCTCGATTTAGTCAAAAGTGAACTGTATATTAATGGCCTAGTAGTCGACGAATTCTGTCGGGTTCGGGTTCAATCTTCGCTCGCACTATGATTAATTGATATTAAGTATATGTGTATTATAAATTAATTTCCACTTGCTTTACGGTAAAGGAAAATATGGCGAGGAAGCCACATAGGTCAAAATTCCCCATTATAATAAACTATATCAACCTCATATTTTTTTATTTTTTTAAATAAATAAACATAAATAGATGTTACAAAATACACAAATACTGTAATCGTTAAATTACACGTAGAAATAAATACATGTACACATTGAATCGCAAAACTATTTTGCAAATAGTTGCAATGTGCACACATGCTTATACTGAACTAAAAGGTCTATTGTACTAGCTAGTTAGAGGGGTCAACTGATACCGTTTAGCGCAACATTCACGACTCGGGTTGGGTTCGCCACTAATTTCATTTTTAATCTGTGACCGAACACGACTTGGCATTGACATTTCACTCAAACGTCAAGTCGAATGTGTTATTGCTCTGTGGAAATTACAGTTGCGTGAACGCTACACGTTGTTTAGATTTACAATCTGTGAAACGCGATTTGATAATGACATTTCACACCCTTACTTAACGCGTTAATTAAAAATACCAAATGTAGTTAATTGCTTGCTGAGATAAAACCGATATCTTATCGTGTCATAGATAATATTTGAAGATTTTTTCGGACTGGTAATTTTACTTTACTACGCTGTATTTTTACACTATGGTGCAAGGTTTCAAGTTAATTAGTTTTACTCTTTAAGCCACGTTGAAAGCTGTTATTGGTTTCGCAGATAATTAAAGCGTTCGAGGTGTCAACCGCATTTTATTAGTGTAAACATTTACAGGAGTTATTACTTGTTAAGTTGTAACACCTTTAAGTCAAATAAGGATCTACTAGGCTTAGGATAAGTATAATATTTGAGTTTAAAGGCCATTCAAATTAAATCAAATCATTTAATCCAAAACCAATTTTTACAATGTTTACACTGTAAGTTTAAAATAAACCTGTGTTAGGAGAGTAATTACGGGATTTTTGTTTTTATAATAACAAAAATAATATGTAAATAGAAAATAATTTTTAAAAAGCTTTAATTGCAAAGATAGTTTGGACATACAAATTAGCGTAAGCGTAAGCATTTCAAAATCACTATTTAAATATTATTTAAAACTTTGTCTAAGGAAGATCATAAATACGACAATATAACGGCATATAACATAAAACTATCCTCCAACTGCGAGTGATTCACTCCGTACCTTCATTTCTACAACCATTAGTTACACTGTGCAACTCTGAAATAATATAAATTACGTAATTAAATTAATTAAGTGGCAACACAGTAGATGTAGCGTAGATAAACGTACCTAATTGCTGAAATGGAATGACCAGCTATTCTGAATTATATGATTTATGAACTATAATTAAATGTATAAGATACCGTGCGAATCTTGTCTTAATCCAAACTCAAGGTTAGGATTTACACAAGTTTCCGATAAACATTCTTAATGCGTTTAAAATTTGAATTTGGAAAAAATTTGAATTACAATACCGTGTACAAGATATTTTCTCAGCTATTCAAAAATGGAACAGTACGTACGTACTGAAGAAATTCGCTACTGCGTGTGTCATTGGGTTAAAACGGTTTCACGAATTCGATCCATAAATTCATTGTATCGAAATGTAAATGTCTGAAGGAATTTAAATAAGAAATCAGCCTAAATATCTTCCCAGGCGTTTGAATGGTGGACCGAATTCGCCACTGTGTTACTCGGACTTATTATGAAGGATTTCTTATGCAAAACACGGTCGCGGTTTCCCACGGGCGTTTACAAAAATTACCATACCTCGAAGGGGTTGAAAACTTATCTGCCCGACTCCCGTCTCTAGGATAAAATATGCTAATTGTAGATACCTACGGAAATTAATTATTGGGGTACCGCGGCAGCTGGTACATTCAAATGATAATTTTGTTTTTAATGTAATAACAAGGTACGGGCTGCCAGTGACTCGACTTTTTGAAAACGTTTGCTTGAAAGTCAAAATACTTCGACTAAATATAGGTATGTGAGGGTCACCTTTTCTCGCAAATTACGAAATTATCTTCGCTTATGATAAATACAGTTATTTATGTAAATTCTGTTGTTAAATATTAATCTTCTGTATTTTGAACGTGTGGTGTTGTTGTACCGATTTTATCGATTTGCATGCTTCGGCGTTGATTACGTATTGTGTATTGTTTTTCTGCTTTTCATATTAATGCAAAAGGTATATTTCTGGTATACATTTTTTCCATTATTTCAAAAAGTTTCCTCATTGTCTGCCGCAGTATTAATAAAAGCTCATCGTTTCATATCACGCATTTACAAACAATTTTCTTTTTAGGTTCCGAAAACAAAGAAAAACAGATTAATCAACCTATTAAAAAAGAACTATGCAGAAAAGAAGTACAGAAGAAAAATAAGAAGAAAGAAGAATTGAATTTACAGAAGATTTACTGGTGATTGCCACTAGCGAGGTATAGAGTTCCTACGTATGATGGACTGTAGGAACTTCATACCGTGCTCTTGGGTTTGCCAAAGTTCTACGGTCTTCATAAGAAAAAAGAAGCGAAACAAAAAACGAATAATCAATAATAACATGTTTAGTAATAATTTATAATTATCTGTGTGCTAAAATAAATGAAGTTCGTTTGATTTTATAGGTCACTATCTACCAGAGGAGAGTCTAATAATGTTTTTATTCTATCTCTGATCTATTTATACGGGACCCCAAAAAAGGTTAATACCTACACCTGTTTTATTATAGTGTAAGAAAAAACGTACCTAACAAAGGAAAATTAACATGTCGACGTAAATTCAGCATTCGAATTTTTACACAGATAACACCCAAATGTTATTGTTCTTTGTTATTTATTTTTATTTTATTTCAAAGCAGAGTTCGTTTACATTTCTGAACAGAATAATGCAAATATTTAATCCATGAAAGGTCAACAATCTCCTAACTTATCTGCCAATTCTGTTAATTATATATATTGAATAAATATGGTATATAATTTAATATTATTCCAAAGACAAAGACAAAATTATTTATTTGCACAAATATGGGTAGGTACAAAGGTGGTATATAAAGATTTAGTTCAGAC
>DWNH01001757.1:0-10825 GCA_018249895.1 Tiana niger | reverse complement strand
AGCTGATACATTGACGGTTTTTTTTCCATTTGGAATAGCCTCTTGGTCTTTTGGCCATTATAAACCAAGAAACCTTGTCTCGTCGAAATATGAGCACATGGTGTGACTCATTTTTTATAATCTTATTTTTTTATTTTATTTATAATTCATGTACACACAAGGACAAAGGCAAACAAGAAAGATGACAGCACATAGATCCTGCTACTTTAATCTTTAGAATAACTCATCAGTAATTTTCTAACTCTTTATTACCTGTGTTATTGTCATTGACAGCTGTGACTGACAGTCACTCTCAGTGTTATTATATCATTATGAATTATTTATTTTACACTCTCTGTTATAAAAAATATAGTTAACTTGTTTTATATTATTTTGTTAATAATGTTGAAACAACTTGTATGGTTTGTTCTAACTATTGCAATAAGCTCTCAACATAGTATTAAAATATACGGCCCGGGCTTAAATCCTAAGGAAATTGTAATGCCGGCTAGGTATTTTTATGTCAATATCACCTCAGTTAACGAGAAAACGTACGTACACTTCGTATACTTTTGTACGTATAAGCAGTATTTAAAAACAATATCACCATTATTCTAATATGGTTAATTTGTTATGACTTTTAGATATACCAAAGATATCGGAAACAAGTTAGCGGTAGAAATTAATGGACAGAATACCAAAGGAAGAGATTGTCGCATATGGTCCAATGTGTTAAACAGAAAGGATGGCACTTTCATCGTAAGGTATAAGTTGTATGAAACATGCCGCAACCTAGATATAAGTATATATTATAACAGCAAACATATAAAGGATTCTCCTTATAATTTTGAAGGTAATAGCAGTTGTTGGTAATGTTTATTAATTTTATATAAATTGTAATTTGGTGGTAAATAATGTATTTTTTATAGGTCCTATTCAAGCAGACCAGTGTGTTTGCCCTAAAGCAGATTTTGATACTTGGGTAACACAGTATGGATGTTCCCAGTCATATGAACAAATACAGCAAGATCTTAAATTCCTTCATAATGTTGATATGAAGGTTCACGTTAAAAAAATTGTTGAAAAGTACCACAGGCCTGAGAGTACTAGTTTTTGTCACTATGTATTAAAAGAAAATGAAATATACAGGGATTGTTATGGCAAGCACATTGGCTTTAACATGTTTTCCGATAACATTCTTCTGTCTTTGAGTAGAAAAGTTATGTTGCCTGATATGGAATTGGTAATAAACTTAGGTGATTGGCCTTTAATTCACAAGAGCTCTGAACCTTTGGCTATGTTTTCATGGTGTGGCAGTGTAGACACTCAAGATGTTGTGATGCCAACCTATGATATTACTGAGTCAGTTTTGGAAAATATGGGCAGGTACTAATGTGAAAGTTTTCTAATAACGTTAATATATTAAATATTATGCATCAAGTCAATATATTAAAATCTCAGAGAAATTTGTCCATATAAGATATATATGTTTTACAGGGTAACTTTGGATACATTATCTGTGCAAGGAGGTATAGAGCTTAAATGGTCTGAACGTGAGCCTCGTGCTGTGTGGCGTGGGAGAGATTCACGCCAAGAAAGATTGAAGCTTATTGACATTGCACGGGCTAACCCTGATCTCTTTAATGCTTCCCTCACAAACTTTTTTTTCTTTAGGGAAAAAGAAGTAGAATATGGTCCAAAGCAGCCACATATATCATTCTTTAAGTTCTTTGATGTAAGTCACTGGTTTATTTTATAAAAAGAAAACAAAATACGGTACTTTGACTGATCCTGCATATCACAATTACTCTTCTAATAAACTAATTGTTACATGTTTTATATCAAAAATTGTGTGCTAAATCTATAAAATTTTTCATTACAGTACAAATATCAAATTAATGTGGATGGAACAGTAGCTGCTTATCGATTGCCTTACTTATTATCTGGCGGAGGCATGGTCTTAAAACAAGAGTCACCGTACTATGAACATTTTTATAAGCAATTAGAACCATGGAAACATTATGTACCAGTCACTCGAGATCTATCAGACTTGAAGGATAGTGTTATATGGGCACGTGTAAATGATGATAAAGCATACAACATTGCTAAAAATGCACATCAATTTGCTAACGATAATTTATTACCACAGCACATAATATGCTACCATGCTGTATTATTTTCAGTGAGTTTAGTTTCTTAATTGATAAACAAGTCAAATCCAAAAACATGTATTTTAAGTGATAACATTTTAAATATTAATAATTACTTTTTATCTTTTCCATTTACTCTGTTAATTTATTATGTTTATCTAATAGACATAATTGAGATTAACTCAGCTGATTGAGACTAAGACTGCTTATCCTATTTTAACATTATTTTTTCAAAGTGTTTGATTATTTCCAACCTAGGAGGTAGGATAGTTTTTTTTAAACATAGGATATTTTTTAAATGTGTTTAAATGTATAATTTTTTTTTAATACCTGACTATTTAGTTTAAATAGTTCTAAATATAGGATAGGGTAGTTAAGGCATGATAGTGTATTTATTCAAATTTATACATATGTACATATGTAACTTTTATGCAGGAATGGAGTAAGAGAATAACAAGTGAAGTCACAATACATGAAAACATGACACATGTACCACAGCCAACATTTCCTTGTGACTGCAATGATAGAAGCAATATCAAAGAAGAATTGTAGCATGATAAGAGTTTACGTTGATTTTAACTGAAGTATTGAAGCGTGAGTTGAATTTAGTTTGAATGTTATATGTAATCCTACTAATATTATACATACGAAAGTTTGTATGTTTGGAAAACGGCTGGACCGATTTGATGAAATTTGGTACACACATAGTTCATAACCTGGGGTAAAATTATAGAATACTTTTCACTTTACACATGGTTATACCGAATACTATGCGGGCAAAGCCGTGGGCGAAAGCCAGTAAGGTTATAAATTAGCATAAAACTTTACATGAAATACCAAAATGAGGACTAAACTAAACAAGATCTGGAGAAAATGTGTTCATCTCAAGTCTGATAAGACATTCCTAGAATTATTCAAATAAGGATATATTTTGTAGAATTATGTAAATAATTGCAGTTGTAAGTAATTTAGTTAGGTATTTTATTTAATGAAACAAAATCATAATCTTAAATTAGTTTATTATTTCACAACATTTATATATGTACAAACTTTTTAAACTACCAAGTACATATTTAATTCTATTTTCATAAATTATTTTTATAGAATAATGAAAATATATAATAAAAAATATTTTGAATTTCTATTTTAATACCTGGTTTGCAACGTTGACTATTTCAGTTATCAGAAACATGATTGTAATTTTTTTTTCGAAACTTGCCAGAAATTCCAGTTTTTCCTTGATTCGCGTACCAATTGTACTTTCGATACTACGCTTGACTATTTGCTTCTCTATTTAGAAAACACTTAGTGTCGCATTGAGCCTCTTTTCGCGCCTCTTGCAGATTCAACAGACATCGGACTACAGAATTACTGAAAACGCGCTGAATTTTCTCATTACATTCTCATATCCAGTTCATGAAGCACTAAATTGACTAAGTACATTAGTACTGTACATACATAATGTATGCATATTTACAATTCGTTTATAACGAGTCAGTTGGAAGTAGGTCCGGCAGCAATGTAAATATAATGCGTAGTTTTTTCTATGTGTGCGAAGCTCATCAAACCGGCAAACGGTTCACCTGATGGTAAGTGATCACCGTCGCCTATGCAGTAGTCGCATATGCCGTAGTGTATTGCAGCGAAGTGTAGCCTCGTCTATCGGTACATGGCGACGTCGGGGCTGCGGTAGAAGCACATGTAGGCGTCGGCGAGCAGGCGCTTGGCGGGCGCGGGCAGCTGCCGGTCGAGCGGCGCGGCGCGGTGCAGCGCGCGCCCGCCCTCCTCGCTCAGCCACGCGCCCAGCTCCGCGATGCCCACTATCTCTGGGATGTTGTACCCGTTGCGCTCGCCTGCACACAAATACACAATACAACTCTTCATTTCATCAACATTTCTTATGAATATATAAAAATGAAGTGTCTGTCTAGAATATTAGACAAAAATAGTCTGGACGGATAATGCTTTTTATGTGATACCTCAACCTCAAAATAAAAGTTTTTTTAAATCTTAGACTTAAAACCCAGCCCTTTTCTGATTGCCGGCTAGACGGCGGATGTTTGGTTCGCTGAATAACGCTATTAATAATTGTACGGTGGGGTATCGATTTTAGAATTGTGGACTATATGTCGCATTGATGTTGTCTTATATTCTACATAGGGAAATTCCTTTGTACGGACAAAGTCACAAGCACTACCTAATCAGTTATACTCTACCTTTTCTGTCTGCCATTGAGTCGAAAAAGCACCAGGGTGCGTCGTGTCCTACTCCTGTCTTTACGAATGCTACATAGTGACTAGTCTCTATGCACAGCACCGCGAATAGCTCCATGTACACCCTTGGCACGGGACACGTTTCCAAAATATTCGCGTACTCTTCACAGATGGTTAATGGTGTTGCCTGAAATAAATAAAAGAAAAAAAAAAATAAGACCAGAATAACTTTTTGGTTTTGGCTCATGCCTGTTTGGGTGAAATTTTGTCATCAATTTCAAAGTACATTTCCGAGAAAAAATAGTTTATTTTATCTCAGCTAATTTTAATTGAATTTTTAAGTATAAATGCAAAATGTAAATTAACTACGATATCTCGGATAATCTCAGTGGAGTTATATGATCGGATTAATAGTAAATCAAATAACCTTGTGATGAGGGCGCGTGGCGTGCGCCAGGCGCAAGCACGCGGCGCACAGCGCCCCGTCCCCCGCGCCCCCCGCCCCGGCCGCCGCGCACGCGCCGCACTCCCAGCGCGCCAGCGCCCCGCACACAGCACACGCGCGCGGCACTGCAACCAGTTCCACCATGCGTTAGATTCAATTGCACCTATCTTATGTACACTGCCGGAGGTACGTATGTATTGATGTATGCGATGTATCTACATAGTCTTAGATAGGACTTCGGTCAGATGTGGCTCTCTATGAGCTGCTGTTTGGCCAACTCTTCGCGACATAAACAAAAAATGAGGACTAAAACTTCCAAAAAAATGATTTGTAGTAAATTTTTACCGAACCTGTAAACGAAATTACCAATGCATAAATTAATTATAGATATAATCGACAACTACATAGTTAAACTCAGAATAACACTGACACACGCCAAGGAATATTTTTGTATCACGTTACATTTCCAACATAAAAAGGGATAATATAATAAACACATAACATAATACATATACTTACATCCTTCAATGAGATCAGTAACATCAAGTAATGGAGATGGCTGGACCCTCGGATATAGTTTGTAATTTTTACCAAACCTTGGCATCTGTATTATGAATGCAGAAGGTACCTTAAAAAATGACAGAATCAATTGGTATATTTTATTAGCTAAAATTTAATAACAAATATTATACTTTGGTTTTTATTTTTACAATCTATTATATATAAGTCAAGAGGTTGGTCCAGGGTCAGGACTCTGGGGCTACTTATCCTCAAAGGATTTTAATGTTCTTTTTTCAAATGTGTGATTTGCTCTAATTCAAGACATAAGATAGATTTTTTTTAAAAGATAGTTTTAAATATAGGATGGGATAGTTCAGACAGGACAACAATACATACCTCGCTTAGTTTGACGCCAGACGTAGCAAACGACTGCTCTAGTAATTGTTGTACACTGGGCAAAGTGACATGCTCATCCTTCTCAACGAATAACTGATAACAATAAGCCTCTTGACCGGACGACAACTTTAGGAATGGTTCCGCACGTAGTAACTGTGCTACCAGGCCGTTAAGGAACTCTTCAGGGTCCTGAAAAAGAATATGGAAAATTTCTACTGTGAAGCAATTTATGTGTCGGAAGAAAAGTATGACTGCCGAAGTACACTTAATACGAGACGACCTTCTTACTTCTTGGGAGTAGCAACGCATCTATTTGCGATCTCGCGAGAGTAGGACAGAGTACCTATTTTTTTTATTGAATAAAAGTAGCAATCAAGCATGCAGGTCACTGCAACTCTGAGACATCCGCTTGTTACTTCAGGCAGTACCTTAGTTCAACCTGGGATTGTAAATAGATGCGTTGTTACTTCAGAGGACTAAGAAGATCGCCTCGTACTTAGTGAACTCCGGCAACCACACTCTTCTTCCGAAAAACAAAAAATTGCTTTACGGTAGATTTGAGTGTGGCGGGAGTTCCCCGTTCACCCTACTTCCTTCATACCTTCTCCTCTGTGGTGAGGCCGGGTACGTCGGAGAGGCGCTCGAGCAGCGTGCGCAGCTGCATGACGCGCGCCGCGCGCACGTACCCGTGCCGCCGCAGCGGGTTCACCACCTCCTCGCGCAGCACGCGCTGCACCTCCGCGTAGTGCGGCGAGTCCTGACCAAACATATAGCCATATCTTCTCAACGGTTGAACTATTAACTTATTATTGTCATTGGCGGCCGAAATTAATAAACGATCTCGATCCAATTTTTGCTGTCAAGATTGACAATACAATCCATTTTAATGGTAAAAACGTGCTAATAACCGATCCGTAGAGTGATAACACATAGCAGATCGATCTACTGATTGCGGATAACGTCAGACTGATGTCAATCTCAAAATGTGGATAAAATATTTTTTCTAGCGTGGATGTGATTATATATTTTTTAAGATTTTAGCAGATATGAGAAAAGTCATATTAGATGGTTCTCACAATCGAGGCGGTCGTTATTATTAGCCCGGCAATACATACATAGTACAATCCACGGCTGCAAAGACACTGCCTTAATACGCAGTAGATTTATAATCGCAAAAGTGGTTTTAGAGAATAGAAATATCCACAATTTGGGATTTTGGGTATCATTTTATAGTAAATTATAAAACAATTCGCAAAATCGAATTGGTCTTACACTTTCATGCATCAGATCAAAATGACATTAGAACCACCTAGTAAATTCAGGCCGTAAGCTTCGAAAACATTTGAAGTTGAGGTAAACACTATGAATACGACTTACTTCAGGCTCAGGCGGTCGATAAAGTAGAGCATCAAAGACGCTGGTGAATGTAAACATAGCGAAGAGCGTGGCATCTAAATAACACGAGTTGTGGTGTCCCTGGATGCCGCGGTTCTTCCCTTCCAAATCACCCAGCGAAGTCAACGGAGGCACGACGCCCGGAACCACGGGACAATCTGGCTGAAATTATAGAAGGTTCAATAATGTAAAGTCTCATTAAAGCTGTGTCAAGTTTGGGCCTACTCGTAGCTATCTTGGGAGTTGGCGATCCTTCATTACAAAACGGTACTAGAGACGCAGCAGAAGCCAAATAGTGGGTGCAACTTCTGGAGCGCAGTTTTGTCTTATCATCAGGGTACAAAGCTCACTAAGTCGAAGTCGTCGGTATGCAGCGGCGCGGCGCGGCCTGGCGGCGGCGTGTCGCGGAAGCGCGCATCGCGGCGGCACAGCGGCAACGGCACGAACAGCGCGCGCCCCGCCGCGCACGAGAACAACCGGCTGCCGTTGTGGATGCCGTCACCCAGGCCGCACACGCTCTGCTCCAACTCAACACCCGCAGTTGGTGTTTCTGTAAATGTAATCTTTAGGTAACTATAAAGCAAATGATTTTAAAACAGATAAAAATACAATTTTTTTAAAGCGCTACTTCCCACCCATCTCTCTGCTTTACCTGTCAGTGGTGATTGGACGAATATCCCGGCGAAATACAATTTCCACGCAGGGATATTCGTCATTGCTAGTTGACAAATAAGTTAGCTATAGAGTGGTGCACACGGCAAAGGAAAACCAGGAAGGCATCTGACCTAACCTCAATCCCTCAATTAATATTAAATTCGCCTACTCATTATTTCCTCTCGAGTATTTATGGCTCCAGTTTAGTTATATTTATATTTCAAATTTAGCAGTACATTTATTTTATTTTTAGTAAATCAGCAGTGTAACTAAGCAATTTTTCGCAAATAAAATATAATGCGTCTGGGTTTAGTACAGAATATAATAAATAGTCAGCCGCAAATAATTATTTTACTCGCCCAATTGATAATGTCCTAAAATCAAAACCAAGTAAACTAACCATCAATGATACCAATCCACCTAACGACTCCATAGTAGTGCTGATCGACGTCAGTGGCGACCTCTACCAGGGAGCCGACGCCGATGTCTTCCTGTAGTGGCGGAGAAGGTGGACGAGCGGCGCGGGGTGATCCCAGGGATGGCGAGTCATACAATTCTTCAGGGTTGTTGCTGCCGCATACGTCTGTAATAAGAAGTCAGTAATATAATAAAAATTATTGTTTTAGACATCTCTTTCATTACCTGAAATAAAACAATATACCTATTCTGTTAAATAATAGAGTTATCAACACAAGTAACCATATTTTCATACACCTAATAGTAGAATCTAACAATTCTCTTTTGGTCTTCTGGTTTTAAAACCTGGTACAAAAAAAACACTAAGTTATGTTAAGAAGCGAAATTATGCTATGAAATAATAAATTAAACAAAGGTAAAGTACTGTAACAGAGTCACTGAATATAATAATAACATTGGTTTATACCTATCATGGGAGCATCCCTACCTTATTATAATAGGAATGCTGTTCAAAAGCTATACACAGAAGATAATTGAACACATGAATAGAAATGAACACATACTCCTTTCATATTCAAGTACACACAGTGGTAATTCGTCATAGGAAACCTCCCGAATATAATAGCTGTGAGACATGATTTGGCGCGCGCTGCCGCTCTCGTAGCTCTCACCGCACCGGCGGCGTCGACTGATCGCGTACTGCCTCAGTTTGTCTAAATTTAGATTATAGAAAAGCTAAAATTGGACGATGTATGCTTGAATGTCGTATGCAGTCTGTGATCTAGTTGTAATTGTACTGTTAGCAAACATACAAAGTGTGTTATCTAATTAATTTAGTGTAGTGATTAGTTTGTTTTCTTGTTTAAGTAAATGCCTATGCTGATTTCAAAATGGTAAGTGATTTCTAATGTATAATAGAAGTTCTTATCATGTATTTTGACAGTGTTTACTAATGTAAACTAATGTAGTGTAAATATGATTCCTCATTCAATTTAGTAGTATATTATAATTAATTAATTATTATAATTAATATACTACTAAATTGAATGAGAAATCATATTTTTACATAGTAAACTAGATAATGTTATTTTCACATACAAAAAAAAAGCAATGATTTTACTAATAAAGAAGGCAAAAAATTCACCTACAATGTAATTATAATATGAGGTGTTAAACAAAGATAAAACTATTGATGGCTGTTAAGGATATTTGGAACATAATGATTCATCTTGAAGACACAATATTTTGAAACAATCATTGTAAAAGTAACTATTGTTCAATTTAGTTAATTATTTATTTAGTTTAGTTATATGTATGTATATATTATGTATGTATGTATATATTATAAATGTAAAACTGTTTTCTGTTGCGACACAGCATATAGTCTTTAGTACATTCTGTATAATTTGGTGCAATTTTCAAGCAAATTAATGACACTTATAGCAACAGCAATATTAAAAATAGGATAGGCAACTCAAAACTATTGTTACAAATTATATTTTTTATAATCTTTTTTCACTATTACATAATGTTACTTACCTATTAAAATTCCAGTCTCAATTTTCTTAGCTTCATGAACCATTTTGGTACTAGAACTATGTTCTTCAGAGCTACTTGCAGCAGAAGAAATTAAGGGTTTACTGCGACGTTTTTCTGGAGCCAAGTGGTTAATGAGATTCACAGACTTGACTCTCTCATGCTGAGGTGTACGCTGCATAATGAGTCTTGGACTGCGAGGCAATGACCCATACTCGGGACAATCCAGCTCTCGAGGGGGGGGAGGCCAACTTCCTCCAATTAGGTTAAATAATTCCAGCTATATAAACAATAAAATATTTAACATATATCATTAATATAGACATCTCTGTAAATACCAAAACCTTTGGTTAGAATGATTACAGATGAAGTAAATGTTATTGTATTAATGTTCGTACATACCATTCACATTATATTCATACCACATATCTTATATTAACTCTACTTTTGGAAATACAAGTCATTTATTATTACCATGCTTTAATTATGATTAAATATTAATTTCCACTGGCTATATTATTTTAGTTTGGCTTAGTAATTACAGTTAACTATTATGGTTTACAATTGTGTTTATAAGGAAATTGAAGAAATCTAATTATCATGTACACTGTAATAGAGTAGGTTAGTTCAATACATTTAAAGCCCTCGCAGTGAATATCAAAATATTTTAAAATGTAAATGTCAATAAACTGAAATAGTGATTAGTGTGATAGGCTTCCGTTAAGTGCGACACCCAAACATAGAATGCTTACACAAAAGTAAGGTGATAAGAAATTGTACTTAATGGATTTTGGAAGATAAAATTAAGGCAACCTGTGGCTCTCTGCTGCTCCTCGAAATCGGAGGCTCCTGCTCCAGACGGAACTCATTGCTCATTCTGATTGTCAGAGTAGTATGATTATGCGAGTGAAACTACAATACATTGTGTAGTAAGTAAAGCAAATATCTTATAAAAAAATTAAGTTAGGGACTGACCTTATTTGGTGATTCAATGGAGAATGAAAAAACACGTAATTAAAAATTCAGAGGATAAGCTTTTTGTTGAGTTTTCGGATTAACTATAAGATAAAATATAGAACAAAAATAATTGCCAATTTTTGTAAATAACACGAATCACAAAAATCAGATTACTCAGTGAC
>DWNH01001756.1:0-10826 GCA_018249895.1 Tiana niger | reverse complement strand
GACCCTTAAGCTTTGTACACACTAGAGCCGGCGGCCGACCGGCGCCGGCGCATCCCACACCATGTGGCGCAACTGAGGCACTTTCAACATTGACTGTTTGTGTTGTTGGTTAGTAACGCTTTGCTCATTGATAGAAAGCGAATCGAGAAGCTGTGTGAAAAAAAATCTTAGCCATATATCGAGGTTGACGTCATAACCCCGTCATCGTAGTAATGCGAATCAGTTTTTTTAAGCGGGGATACATGTGTTTTATTTTACACGTTAGGGAAGCTGTTAACCCGACTGATACGTTATTTATAAAGCTGTCGGCATGACCGGAGTCTCTTCCAGATGTCGCCACCTACGTGCATAATCTGTAGAAAGTTGTATAACTGGACCGGCCCCAAACGGGCGAATAACGACATCATTCGAAATCAAACAGTATGTTTTAGTTTTCACTAGTCGAAAGCAAACATTATGCAAAAAGCACACACGAAAACGGTGCACGTAGGCGAAATATTTGACCATATTAATTGATTGTAGAAAAATAAAAACCGGTCAAATACGAGTCGGATACAGGTAGGGTTCCGTAACACCGAGCGATATTAATTCAAAATATTTTCAAGTTACCTTTATGAGGACCTCCTTTGGGAACTAACTGTTTTACTGTTTTAGTAGTTGTGATAGTAGCCACAGGAACACGCATTTTGTGAAAATTTTAAGTGTCTACCTATTTTTCTTCAACAGATAGAGCCTTGTGACAGATATACTGCGGAGGCGTATTTATAGGGTTACATTTGTCACCTTTGGGTTTGTAACCAGAACAAACGCTATTTGCATTCGATAAGTACTAGTGGATTAAAACTAGGAGTGAGTGGATTTAATTTTAGTATACATATAATATTTATGTACAAATTAACATACAGTAGTGATTGAATAAATTATTCAAAAAACAAGGTGTCGTTATGACCAGTGAACAACATGTCAGGTAGCATGCGCGGGCGCAGTGCGTGGTCTCGATCATTGCAGAGCGTGAAGGCCGGATCGCGACGCTATCGCACTTCGCACAATAGAGTAAACAGTGCAAATAAAGCTATTTCTCGTAACGTTGGAGAGATAAGATCAGGTATATAATAATAATATAAGATATTGTAAATAAGGTGTATTTCGGCCCACTAATGACAATCCTTTTACTCTGCGGTGAGGGAAAACATCGTAAAACACCTGCAAGCTTGAGAGTTTTCCATAACGTTCTCAGAAAGGCATGTGAAGTCCAATTGTAATTATGTCGCTTGTGTAATTGTGGGCTAATTTTTCTCACCCGAGAAGAAACCCATGCCCAGCAGTGGGACAAGGATGGGTTCATGATGGTACAATAATTAAATGCAAACCTACGTTCAGGAAAATCTACTGACTTCAGACGGCGAAGATCCAGAGAGATTTGCGCTAGGAAAGCAGCAGTGGATGTCTAAAAGTTGATAATCAGGGATGGACGGATGAATCTTATAATTAATACCTGGTTTGGTTTTTTTTTGTTTCTTGCTTGTACTATTATATGAAATATACATATATAGAATAAAACTAGATTGGATTCAATTTATCGATTTCTCGAAGATCCTTAAGATAAAAACATCCATTAAATTACAAGGTGTCATAGCAATAAATCTTGCCAAATTTACAATATAAGTAGGTAGATATAAATTTATAAAGAAAAATGAAATAAGGAAGTGAATTATTAACTATAGTTAAGCGGAATATAGAAAATGTAATTTGTTTAACTAATGTTTTCTGTAATAAATTTTATGCGCCTATTTTATCTTAGCAATTTATTAATTTCTTATCGATTTTATTAAATTATGATTGTACCAGGAAGATATTGAGTACAAAATGAATGTATTAGATTTTATTTACATCACAGTACATAGTTATATGTACGTTAACTAGTAAAGAGCGCAACTTATTTCAATTTGTTTTTTTATTAGGATAAAACTAAAGTTATATAATTTTTATTGCACATAAATCAACAAATTAATAACCTGTCTATATAATTTTCAACTGCTGCCTTTAGTCCATCTTTCATCTTATCAAACACGATGGTGTTAGTATATTTATTAGTTATTATCGGTTGAAGATTTTTAGTCATCCTCCTAACTTCACCATAAAAAGCATGTCAACAACAACTATCGTAATGGTGCTTATTACGGTAACTTACTAAGTTTGCAAAATTCCGAAAACATCGGTCCAGTAAAAGTAGTTGAAATACCTTTCGCCACATTTGAAAGAAATACACAGGGTCAAGTTAAATAAAACCGTTTAAAATCAAAATCATTATTCACTGCGTTCATGATATACCAATTACTAACATTATAAGATAAGTTGATTAATAGAGTCTAAAATTCAACTAGGCATATTGATAATAACTTATAGAAGTCTAGTTTCTAAAAAACATTTAAAGTGTATTTTGCTCCAAACTTACTTCAATGACTAAAAATAAATCACTCTTGTCGTAACAAATAAATCAGAATCAGCGGCAGACTAAAACAATACGCAACTAATCTTTTGTCACATCAAGGTTATAGACGTAAATCTATCAAGTAAACCAGTGTCCGATATCAATTGCCAGTCGCCTACGTTGTCATCAATAAAACAGCGAAACCTTTTTGGTCTAAACAAGAAGATTTATTCGCCCATTGTGCTATGTGGGTCAACAGCTTCACACCGCCCAATCGCTTCAAATGTGTGCGTGGAAATTCATCAACATTCTGTAAAGGCTTAATAGTGTTTTGAAGAAATTGAAGATTCAGCAGGAATCGTTAAAATGTTACATTAACTATTAAACTAAACATGTATGCCGTCAAACTTTATATTTGATAAGTAGCGACGCGTCTTTTTATGGCGTCGGACAGCGCTGGCATAACCTATGGTTGTAGATATGCTCATGACCTCTCAATAAGCAAGAAAGTTTTCTAGTTTCTTGGCGTTCCCGTAAAAATTGCATCACTATTTTAACCTCGGAGCCGTCAAAATTATCTTTACTATACTCTTCCCTTTGCATCCTTTACCATAAGCCTTGCCTAACGTCCGCTTCACACAACGCACCCACATTCCATTTTTGTGCAAGATAACAAGACATCCGCCGGATTGTGTGAAGATCCCAGAGTAATGAGGGAACTCTTAACTTATCGATGATGTTTACTGAGTCGTGCATTGTGGGCTTAAGGCATAAGCTTAACCTCGTTCAACTGGTGTCTCTTTTATTGTACTTTATTAGCACAGTAAGTCACAATTGTTCGACAAAGATTAGCAATTTGCACGGGTAGTTAGGTACAAAAGCTATTATCAAGCACGCTGCAATTCTAACGCGTTGAGGCCTACAATTAAATCGAGCAAGTCTATCCAGCTTGTCACCGTCGACCGTGGGCTGTGAACTCCCACGCTCTCATACTTCGACCTTTTTATTAACTAATGTATGACAAATGAACCTTATTCCTTAACCGCTAGTGTAGTTGAATATGCATACATGTTCTACAAATTATACTTGTTAAGATATCTGTTAAATGTATAATGAAATGAATGTACGTTACTAGTTAAGGAGACGCCTTGCTTCTGTATTTAAATTGTCTGATTAGATTATTTTAAATCTGTCGTGCAATTTAAGTGGGTACTTAGTTTGTTAATTCTCACAACTTAGAACATCTCGCTCTAGAGCATCTATAATTTGACTTGCAGTACTTCTTTATTTAACTTTACACCTTTATTCTCTCTATTAGTTATTGTTAACTTCTGATACTGACCCTTGACTTCCGAAACCAAATAAAAGATGAATGAACGACCACCGATTCAATAAATCATAAAACCTTGCGTAGGAGCCCAAACATTAGCTGGAAAGATTTATAAAACTACACAAGCATGCTCACTGTTCGCGTAGGCTCTGGCATCACACCCACAGGACAGGTTCACTCTACGCTCTGAAGCGATCGATTTTCATTTCAAATTACAAAGCAGCCCACGCGCCCTTCCCGAACGCATTCTTTGTTCGTTCAAGTACACCTCCTGCGACGGTCACCCGCTTTCGTCAGCATTCCGAGTAGGTGTCACCGGCATAATTGCCGCTCTTATACTGCTACAGCAATATACACGTGTAAAACTTTTGTGTTATTGTTCAGCCCAAATTCCTTAAGAGCCACGAGGACAGTTTAAGTCAAAGATTTTGTGAAGCGATTAAAGGTACCCATTGTTTGCTGCTTACTAATGACGTTTACCATCTTATTTCACGACCATAGAAAACTATCTCTCATTAGCTGAACGATCACGTCGCTTAAGATCAAGCAATGATACCTGTAGGAGCAGTGTCGTGGGAACGCACAAAGAATAGGCGTCTTACTTGAACCAGTTTTCTGAGAGATGTGGTGCAGCCTTATCGAGGTCGGTGCAATAATGAATTGCGTGTTAAGATATGTTCTCTAGCACATTTCTTGTAACACTAAGAAAGTTAGTATTCGTCGTGGTAATAACCAGTCAGTTAAATATTGTTCGGCGCCATCAGGATTGCTGTAAGGACCATATTAGGTAACGGTGACCGGTAATCAACTTTGGTCGGTTAGGTTGACATTTTATATCAGTAAAATCGATGACTGTTTTGAATGGTTTTAATTAAGCAACCCACAACACGTACCGACGTGTTGGAGAGCGATTGGAACAGCCTTGGCTCCTACACCTCCACGCTACCCACGGCTTACCCTGATTTGGTCATCGATGTGGGCGCAAATGCCTAATCACAACTAAGCAACCTTATAATGACCCCGCTAAGACTCACTTTAGCCGGAGGGTTGAGGAACTGTAAACATCAAAGGTAGGCAGCGCCCACGCTGCAACTTGCAATAATTCCAATGTAATAGCATTTAATTCCATATTAGCTGAATTAATTTGACAATACATAAAACTCGTATCAGATTCTCGTCTACATTTTTTAATTTCTTTATTTGAACTCAGATAAAACACTCAAATATAGATTAAATAGTTTTCTATTGTAAAAAAAATATAACATTTTTATCAAATTGCTTAATAGCAATGAAAAACCCACTAGTGAGAATATGTTGTCAAGAGGTTGTTAAACGCTTTTTTATCTCTTATCAGGACTTAATCTGCTCGTTGAGTACGTGTAACATTCCAGATAAAATTTATCAGTAAATCTGATATTTTATTAGCCACTATATTGTTCAAATCGTACTTAAACCATTAAAAAGATAGGTAGTTCATTGATGTTTATTATCTGTATTGCGAAATTCCTGTCATGTATATCGATATCAATGTAAACAATGATTTGGGTTGATGAATTTCTGTATTTTCATTTGCAGCCATGTTGTTATCGTGACACTATATTGTTTTGAAAACTGTTGACGGCCTGAAAGCAAATATTATGATCAGTCTCATTACTTTCGATTGTCGTACGTCATAATCTATGTTATAGATAGTTTCCATTAGAAACCGGCTTTGTATCAGCAATTGACGGAATTGCTATCTCAAGGATCTCTTAACCATTTTGGCATTGGTTCAAGAGATGTTTTTACATGCCACTTATGCCATTATTTCTTTCTCCTGTTAATAATGTGCAGTCAGAAACTGGCTTAACTCGCTCCTTGGTTTGCTTTTCTGTCAGTTGATCCAGTGTCCAAAATAGCATTTATTTCGGCGTAACGTGACATGCATCGTCTGTTCGTTGTCAGTTGCCGTCAATATTTTCATCAATTCACATTTCGGTCGCCATTTTCTACGTTATTAATATTGGAATAACGTGCAGTATAAATCACATAACGATCTGGCTCAACAACCGTAATTCTTAAGCAGGACATTATAACTAATCCGAACTTCAACAAAATCCCAAAATATTCAAGGTTTCTTAACGTGTAACTATATGACTCAATCTGGTTGCTGTAACTACGTCTTATCAAAACCAAATTAATGAAAAGAACCATTCGTACTCGAGAGCTCTTGCTTTTTATGGTTAATGTTAAATCAACAAGTTTTTCAGAATGATGCAAACCGAACTCCCGCTCAAATGACTGTTACATCCACACAATTTGGTTGTAATAATGTTGTAAAAATATTACCATTGTACGTAGTAATTTTACGAAACCTTTATTTAGTCTTGAGCAAATCACCGAAGGAGCTTGTACGTGGGCAAACAAGAGTGCGCAAAAAGTATCGACAATGTATTGTATGTATGTAACGATTGCTCTACAGAAATCGGTTGTTAGATTTGTGCGCTACTGGCATATTTCGTAAGTGCCTCATTTAAATGCGAGTAAACATTGAACAATATGCCACCAACACATTTGTGAGAACATCTGGTAATGTGTTTCAATCTGACGTCACCAGCGTCAACGTCTAAGTGTGAGGCTGTGTTCTTTATATCTACTACGATTGGTATGTCAGAAGGATTTCGGATGAAACTAACCCTGTCCTTGCAACTGAATTATGGACTAATTAATTAACTTGACGGAGGTGGTTGTAGTAAAGAAAACTATAAGTATTTATCTATATCAACGGAGACTAACTAGTACATTAAAATTCTTTGCCACATCGCCAAAGTTGTCACATCGTTACGGTGTTATGACATGTAGCACAGAGATGTCAGCAGTAGACCTTGCTTCGCTATGAGACGTGACTAGACTGCTTAATGAATTTTAGATCCTTTTCAATGAATTTTGCATGGCTTGGGCGTATACTGATTATAGAGTAACAATCTTTATGCATGTACATAGAAACTCATCGGAATATAACGGATGAAATGTTACTTAGATTGTTATAGTTTGTGTAATAATGTCTTTAAATGATTATAATGATTGCTTGAGAAAAAGCAGTAACTATAACTATACATATATTTGACGGTCACTGTGATCCGGAAACTTTTTTAAGCATAATAAATTGACCACAATGTCATTTGAGGGTAAGAGATTTACTTCGGGGCTTGCCTTGCTCCTTAACTTTTTGAAAGGATTTTTAAGATTTAAAAGGATGAAAGCATGTGACTTTTTTACGTATTAACCTCGACCCACACTGATAACCGCTTTTCTTCTTTTGCCACTTCTTAATAGCAGTTTGACATGTGAATAAGTTATGAGCGGTACGTGAAGCAAGTATTTTCATTACAGCATAAAATGGCAATTTACAACAGAAGTTAAATAAACTAATACAATTGCTTGATTCAGCAGTATCACTTTATACAGAATGGATAATTCCAATTATCCTCTGAAGATCGATTTATTTTTGAGCTCTTTAGATAATTTGGTCTGAGGGTGACTTATTGTTTTTATTTTTCTAAGGAAGGAAAGAAATATTTAATTTTTGACATGGACCATTTATTTTAAAGTATGAGTATAATAATATGAGACACTGACGTTTCCTGCGACGGAGGGCAGTGTTGCCACATCCGCAACGCATACATATAAAATCTATCTATGTGCCAAATTTATTTCCAACGGTTATATATTTCTTGTATGAATCAATACGACATTGTTTCACAAACTTTAACGTTTAGACTATAGTACGTATACTTTTATCTATTCTAGTATTGACAAGCGGATTTTTTATAGTACCTGTAGGTACTCCTATAATTTAGCTCGGGACCAGAATACAGCTACGGTATCCTCTGCCTGTGGTAAGAGGCGACTAAAAGAGGGCTTTCGGGGTTATGGATGGCAAAAGTGGGATCTCGAACCATCCATCTAACAACCCCGGGAAGGACGACGACGTGAGTGGTCGCACTCCCCTGAGGTAGGTGAAGTACCCATTTACATATTATCCTTTTCTATATTCAAACCTGGTGATAAGTATTTAATATAACTAGTTACTATTACTCCAACTCGAATACGGTTTATTGAAATCTAGATTTTTTAATCAATTCCCAATAAAACGTAACAGTGTAGGTACATCAGGGTTCACAATACAAGTTTTTATTCTGTAGGCGGTCTCAATTTTTTTATGCTTTCTTGCAGAAATTAATAAAACGGTCAGTCGTCGTCGACCATATGGTCACGATTTAAAGCAAGTAGTTACCAGTGTAATACTTACATTTTTAATCTTGGTTTGGGATCAGACCCACTTTTATTATAAAGTTGTTTAGTTCTTTTTATACACTGGTTTTAATTTAAAAATATATAATTTTCTGTAAATTTTATTGTTAAAACTTAGATAACTTTCGTCAAATTCGAGTAGTTAAATACGTACTCAGTTATACTGCCTGAATATATGCCTGTTGCTAAAATTATTTTTTTTAACAAACAAAGAAGTTTAATAAATGCGAGTTTTTATAACATACCTCATTTGATATTCATGCTTAAATCACAAGTTAATAAGGGCACAATTTTTTTTTTATTGAATAAAAGTAGACAACTTCGGGCCGTACCTTATTCCTACCTGAAATCGCAAATAGATGCGTTGCTACTTCTGGGGACTAAGATGGTCGCCTCGTACTTAGTGAACTCCGGCATCAACACCGTCTTTCCGAAACACATGGATGGGGAAGGGTGTTTCACGCAGGCTGATCCGCTGGCTCAGCTAGTAACTTACATATGTATATACTATGTATTAATCCGTATAAGGCGTATTATAATAGTCATCTGATAAAATGAATAATTTTCGCGCTTGTAGACTAATTAAGTGGAATTAACATGACATGTGTGTGATTACTTGTTCTAGTAGCAGTGTATGTAACTGGACGGCTTGAAGATAGTTGATTAACAGTTTAAATTAAAGTAGATTAACAGTGTTATATTAAACAATTAGCAAATGAGTAAGCCATTTAGACTTAACCACACAACCTATAGACGTCCACATTGAGTCTCAAACATCGATAAATCGAGAATCATTTGTTTATTTGCAGGAACATAGTAAACGATTATATTTTATAGCACAATCACAAGGAATCTACTAATCAAATATGATTTTTTTAAAGTATTTTATACATAATTCTACTTAATATGTTTTCTTGCAGACGCTATTGAGACTATAGGGTTTCAGGTAGTTAGTTATTTTTAAGTTAGTTTTTAGGTTGTTTTTGTAACAACGTTTTTTTTATATTATTCTCATTTTATATATTAAATTCTTGTTGTTTTACGCGATATTTTTTCTGTTTATGCCTGCAATTGTTATAGAATAACTATTAAATATATATTTTACGTAAAAAAACATGTTTTTTTTAAATAATTAATGACCAGCATTGCTGATTGCTATACAGCCTGATTGTACTCGTATATACAGCATATCAGTCCATAAACCATATTATGTAATATTATCTACATAAATAGCTAAATACAGAGAATATAACAAATCACTTTTATAGCAAAACGTATCATAGACAAAATTTGTAATTTACACATAGATAATATAAAAAATCTTAGTCACAGTTCAGATCTAGATATTTACCGAAGATAAGAAGGTAGATACGAATACAATACGAATACCTACAGCGAGTAGGTATCGTTTCTTAGAATAAGTAGTTACGCAGTCTTATCTCTGTAAAGGTCATAGCAAATCCTAGTTGGTGTAAGGAAAAGTGCATTCAGCAAAGTTTATTAAGGTAATGTAATAATACGTATAATGTATATAAATATATACGAATGTGGTATATCACGCATAGAACCAAACGGTTGGAAGTCGTGACAGTCAATATTGATATGGCCGCAATAGTAATGAAGATACCTAAAAAGAATAGAAATATGTATGCAGGTTCACCGCTGGGGATTGATTTATAATTCATAGACCATATAACGCCTCATACATTACCTAACACTTACTTATAAAAGACAAGACAGACAGACATATAACTATAAACAGTCGAGAATTTTCTGTTTTTTTATTTACATATTAAGTAAATAAATTTATATCTTGGGACTACACACACATCTGATCCCAAACTAGGCAAGCCTGTGCTATGGTAACCGGACAACTGATAAACATACATAAATATTTTTTTGTAAATACATACTTATATAGATAACAATACACCCAGACCCAGTAATGAGCACGAATATTTGTTTTGTGTCTGGGTATATTATTATCTATATAAGTATGTATTTACAAAAAAAATATTTATGTATATGTATCAGTTGTCTGGTTACCATAGTACAGGCCTAGCTGCCTAATTTGGGATCAGATGACCGCGTGTGAGTTGTCCCAAGATATTTATTATTATTGTAATTTTTTCATTAATGTATTATGTTTTTGGTTTGATTTTATTTGATAAACTTTAGAATACATTCACTGTTCTCTTCTAAATTAAGAGGTTTCAAAGTCCAGTTATCAATTAAACCATAATTAAACCAAATATAGCGTACCTTCTTTCACAATAACAAAGAATCATCAAAATCGGTTCACGCGTTCGCAAATTATTACTGAACATACATAAAATAGCATATTAGTTTAGCAGAAACATTATTCTTGTTACTTGTTGTTGTTACAAGCAAGTTCAGTAGTTAACTACAAGAAAATTCGTGTAGATACTTGTATCAGAAAATCCAAGTAAAGTTGGTACATTCTAACCCAATAAGGGATATTGAATCGTTGGGACGCTGCCAGCGTGGTCCCGAAATCGAGAGTTAAAGTTTAGAGCATGGACTTGTAGCGTTCGGTATAAGATGTTTAAAAATAAAACTTATAGAATGAATTTAAAATAAACTTAATATTTATTTATTTATATTTTTAATATATACGGCATACCTTGGCCTAGTGGTTGAATTTCGGCAATTTGGAAATTTGAATAAGGATTAATACTGAATAAGGGTAAATAACGTCGCAAGTTAAGCACATTTCATTCATTCACTGTTCATGAACTGTCACGGCAATTC
>DWNH01001755.1:0-10826 GCA_018249895.1 Tiana niger | reverse complement strand
GTCGCTTGTTAGAACTTCCTCCTCGGTACCCACTGTAGCACAATTATCAATTAAAAAAAAAGATACATTTCATTATGTTATATTATATTATAATTACATTTGGTTATAATCTGTTTAAGCGCAATATACAGCATTGTGACTGTGAATAGTTGAATGAATGAAAATAAGTGTTCAACAAGGTATTGAGTTTTGATTCTTAAATAATTTCAGTTAATATCTACCGTAATACTTTTAACCCTATTAATTTAAAAACTACTGTACCGTTATATTTAACTAACACGACACGCCTGCATAGTTACTGCAATTACTTGAAAAGTTACATTAACCTTCCAATCACATAAGCTCTACGAACGTGTAGGTATATAGAAAAATATTTACGATCTTAAACTGAAGTTCAGTGATTTTCAATTTCAGGATCGGAAAATTTTATTACTGGAATTTTTTTATTGTTTGAAAAGCTGCGATATTACCATTGGTATAACTTTTTTGTCTCACAGCTGCAAATCTTGCCGAGAAATAAATTGGTTTATTAAATTATTTTTGCTCCGAAGCTGCTAATTTACTGAATTGGATTAAATAGTTGACTCAACCCCTATCTTTATCTGCTTAGCGTGGGTCCACAAAATCGAGAGACTTAAAATATACTATGCCACAATACTTCAATATGGATTAGTTAAGGAGTTCTATACTCAAAACTAAGTTAATTTTGGGTTCCATTTGATAGTCCTACAAAAAACGGAACGTACCTACTATAGTCCATAGATTTAGTATTTTCACTGTATTTAACGCCACTGTGTTTATAGTCAATCAGAGTTGGCTTTTAATGTTCATAGGAGCAGACGAAAACACATTCCAATAAGTGGTGTAGTGTACGAAATGTATGAAACTTTATGGACTCTTTAAATATGAGTTATCAGGTAATAGGAACACATCTGCAGCTTCTTCAGGTAACACTTCTACTATCTGAGCTGAATATGAAGCTGAAGACCATTTAACACAAGGTGGTCGGCACGATCTTTGCAGCAAACCTTCCTATAAATCAAAATCAATGTATAAAGAATAGTACCTAACACGTATTAGAGGACCCAAGTTGTATGTGTACCAAAAAATGCCTCCGCCGAGATTTAACAAATGCTATTTAACTATAATAACATGAACTGACGGCTCCACGCGCCCTTTGAAAAAAGTAAAGGAAGAAAAATAACATCTTCGCTGGGGATCGAACCCAGGATTGAGAGGACGGCAATAATCACTACTACACCACAAGTCATCATTGACCATGTCTCGAATAAGGCCTAAACAGAAAACGATAAATTGTAGCGAATCAAACAAATTCTGCGCAGATGTTATATCTTTATCTCTAGTTCGTCTCGTTTGCACAGACGGGCGCCGATTGGTTTGCACAGATAAATTGATACGATATAAGCTTAAATATAAAGATTGACAGGATATCAGAATAACTCAAATAGAGTAGTTTTATTAATAACTTTTATTACGGCAGGCAGTTGTAGATGGGTGTATAGATATTATTAAATGTACGTGGATAATTTTATGTTACCTTTGTGACTGTTGGGAAGATAGACTCCCGATCCTTATGTATGCGTCAACATTGAACAATAATGTTACAGTAGAACATCGTACATATATTTATTATAATAAAATTATTGACATTGTAAACATTCGTATCCAATCCAGGCTAAGTCAAGTTATTGTTAATGACAAATAGATAAACATGCTTGATAAAAAAGGACGAGTACATTCGTCATGCCATCATTCAACATTCTGAGAATTTGTGCCTCATGTAAAGAATAATATTGTCCTGTGTTCTTTGAATGGCTTATTCCAAGATTTGTAATAAAGTTTTTGTATAAAAGTAAGGGAAACTATCAGAGAAGTACTGATTAGTATTTCTTTATTTGTCAACAGATAATAAATTGGCAGCACATCCTCCAGAATAAACTACTTTAGGCTTTTAATAAGAAAGCTAAGCATTTTTAATTTATTTATTTACTTAGTCTGTATAGATAAGATTTATGTTGGAATAAACACCCAAAAATGATGTCTAAATTAATTAATATCTATGATATCTGCACTTGGCAGAGATAAGTAAAACAATGCAAAATTAAAAAGATTTCGCCATATCAAATATTAGGTTCATCGATGCAACCAATGAATAAAGGAAAACTACGTTTTATTTTTTGTTACGTGCGTGCGTTTTATTAAGATTATTATTGATAGAATGACTATAGGATATTAAAGTAACTGATATATTTTACTAAAATATTCGTGCAATTTTATTCTTTTATTTATTATTTATATTTATGCAATTCTCTAGATACCTATATCTATTCTACAACTACAGTGCTATGCTACTAGTCTAGTCTAGTCTAGTCGAAAGAAAGTCAGCTTTAAATAGTAAATTATATACCTACTATAAATGCAATTGTGTAAAAAAATTATTGATTTCATACAATTCATTTTAAAATAAACATGAAATTCTTACAATTTTTATGTAAATGAAGATTGGCAATTGTCCTTGTGTTTTTTATGTGATGTAGCGGTTACGTTTTGCATTGTAAAACGATGATGTTAGATATGGAGTACCTTAGTCTTAGTTTCTTCTTTTTTGAATTGCGAAGAAGAAATTTACCATAATTCAACTTCAAGTTCCACTACTGTCTAATAAAATGTGGGTAACGGTAAAAGTATAATTCGAATCGTATATTATTGAATCTCTTTACTTGAAATATGTGTTTTAGTATGTGTGGAAGTGTTATAAGTAAATATTCCTTCATTGAGTTGAGTGTAGGTGACCAGTGAACTCCACACAAAAGAAACGCGAGGCGTTGTGGCGATATTTGTAAGGCGAATTTTGAGATATTGTCCCATCATCGACGTCACTATTGGCACTTAGTACAACCGTTTTCCTAATACGTCAAATATCTTACATGCAAAAGGAGCGCAATTCGTGATATCGCTCTCAGAATTTATCGAAACTTGCATTTCGAAAAATAGAGCGCAGTAAATGTGTCATAACTCATAAAATATAAAGTTCAATGGCCGCGCTGAGTCTGATGTGTGGTTCTAAAGACTGGTGAAGTATCTATAGGCGACTATTTTACTTAGGTATGTACAAGACATTTTTACACAATAGAGGCATGCCAGTGTTACAGACAACGACCTGCTTAAGGACCTACAGGTGGAGATTGCAACCAGGGGGAGCCGGTCTCACAGTTCTGTAAGTTACAAGTTTTGCACGAATTAAAATTACCTTTCAAATACCTGAATCCTTAGGTCTTAGGACAATATTTTTATTTTTAAAATAACAACAAATTTAAATAGTTGAGTAGGTACCTACATGATTAATGTAGTCTGTGTGGATGGATTTATTAAAAAGTAGTTAAAAGTACGAAAAGCTTCCTTTTAATTTTGCTCACTGTTAAAATATTCTTTGAACGTTCTTCTCATCTAATATTAATACAAAATAGGTCAGGGCTCAATGGATTTGGGGATATTTTTATTTTTGAACATAGGATATTTTAGGATTCCATTGAAATTAAAAATCTTAATGTTACAAAGACAGTCGTTTTCATATTATTTCTTTAGATTACCTACATATTGGCTAAACTGAGCTGAAAGTAATATTCCAGAAAATCATTACTAATACGTATGACAAAATACTTCTATGAATAAGATATCTCCCCTGATAACCCAGAAATAGATCATTATTGAAAACTCAATTTTTGTCATCTAAATATTTCGGAATACTTTCCATTAGCTATCCGAAAGATAAAAGGGCGGATTTTGCTGATAAAGGATAATAGGCTATAATATATCACAGTTCAACGCTTGTGTAGATAATTGCTTTAATTTCGTCAACATTAGCAAACAAATAAGATGAGAATATTCAAAAGTAAAATTGTCCGAAAGATATTTTGGTAAAAAGCTTTTAATAAAAATTATTTTTTATGTGTTAAATCAAAAGTTAATAAATAATTTATTATCCATACATTATAATTATTTATAATAATTGAAAATAAGTAAGAATTATTTAAAAAAAGGAGAAATAAATAAAAATAAGTTAAATAAAGAAACCCAAATGTTAAGTGGATACCGATATTTTGAAATATGAAAGATTGTATGTTGGGATGTTTGTTATCTAAGTACTCAATCTGGTAAAGAAAACTGATGAGCTTGAATGAAATGTGCACACAGGAAGGTTATGACCTGGATTAGTATTATACTTAGGCCACATTTTATGCTATTCCCGGAGACAAAGTCGTAGATAAAAGGCTAGTTAAACATACAATAAAATTATTTATAGGCATTTTTACCCATTTTTAATAATATTACTGAGAAAAAGGCAGTGTTATTATGAAAAGACGTTATTTCTTTTGCATCATAATAAATGTTTTTCCTTTTGTATCACTCGAAATACGGACAACTGATGAAGTGAAAGATTTATAATTGTCGAAATTCATACTAGTACTAAATTTAAAATAAAGCCTTTTATATCTGCTAATTCTACATTTTATGAAGCATTTGAAATTGAAAAATATTTCAAAAGTTTAAATGGGTTTCTTCAACTTCGAGTAGGTAGCCCCTTCGGGAAATTCGTTTGTGATATGAAACAGAACAAAACTCTGTTTAAATTGCAAATATATACGTTAATAA
Source organism: Tiana niger (assembly GCA_018249895.1). NCBI lineage: Eukaryota > Metazoa > Arthropoda > Insecta > Lepidoptera > Hesperiidae > Tiana > Tiana niger. Next base: position 6,152 of record DWNH01001755.1, on the reverse strand, counting down.
ATAAAATCTGGTGTAAGTGGCAAAATTGTACTTGATCATATTATATTTTAAACAACACATATAATTAAAATCATACTTTAATATACCTAATGTAATTTAGCAAAATTGTATCGTAGGTATATCTTATAGGTATATCTTATAATATGAAATATTGTGGAAAGCAAACAAATAAAGGAAATATATTTTTATATATTTACGATTCTTGTATCGAATACATTTCATTGTGTAAAAAATGTCTGTGTTTTATTTATTAGTAAAATGCAATTTTAGTGAATTACGGTCGAGAATCGATCACTAGGCGAGTCTTCATTAATATTCATAGGACCTATTCAAGTACAATTGCCGTAATGGTTTACTTAAACTGATAAGCCATCTGATACGATATGCACATACATAACTCTAATGGACTTTTATTATATCGTTAAGTAATTGTTGCATGATAGTAATTAACGCGGAATGTTTGCTCTTAACGTTAATGTCACTTGTTTTGTATAAATATTATAATAATTATTGGGACCTTGTAGGATTTCAGCGGCGACATCAGGATTTTAGTGATTGACGTGTAGACAATTAATTGAATTGAATTGTATTTCAATTCCTAAATTCATAGGATTGAAAGTAGGACATGCTAACCAGTCATCAACAGATTATAGGTATCTACCGTTTTGTGTGATACGGGTAGAATGTGTATTTTATTTTCCAACTTTAATTCTACTAATTTTAATCAGTCAAAAGTATGAAAATTGTAAAAACTTACGGTACAGGTTATGTGAAAACTACTTACTCAATGGTGAATTGTACTTTTCACAGCGTCCCACGTCATTACTCAAAGTTATTAGCTGTTTATTTTCACATAAAAAGATTAAACAGAGCCAACGAAAGTCAATTCAAACTTCACACAGAAATTACGTAAGTATATCGCTTTGGTTTTTGTACGATATTATGCAGACGAATTGATCTTCCCCGCAATTTAAATACTAAATTCAAAGGATAAAAATGAAAATGCTAACTGATCAACAACTTGCTTTGTTGTAGGCCGTAGATTATAAGAAATAATGAACTGACCGCGTCTAATACCCTATATTCACTTATCAGGCCGTATTTATTTATTTAATCTGGCACGGTATGTTTTTGAGAAAATATAGCTTCGGTGGGAATGTAAACAAACGTAGATAGGTTTTATTTTTAACGAATCGACATCAATCGAATCATAATTACCTGAACGTCCTCCATATGTCGAAGCACATAACGTTTAGCCAGAAGAAGCTCGTTTGGAACGCGTAGTATACGATGAATGCTGAAAAAATATAAATAAATGTGAGAATATTTAGTAGAGTAGTTAGATAACGTTATACATATGTATGTACTCGTAGACTAACGGCGGGGCGGATCTGGTCCTAGTCCTAGGTCCTCTGGTCCTAGGGGGCCTCCAAATGTCTACAAAACTTGATAAAATCCTTAGGTATCCGTAAGCTTGCCTATCTAAGAGCTTTTACTAGAGAGGTATTAGTGAGTTTTTTACTAATTCGCATTTTTTTTTCTCATCCATAGTCAACCTTGTAGGTATGATTAATTTTTAATTTTTTAGTTTTTTAATTTCACTTGCAAGATTTAGACTAAATTAACATAAACGCTTGTACATCCCACTAAAATGTTAAATGCGAAAGTTTGGATGGATGGATGTTTGTACTTACTCACGAAAATTGACTGAACAGATTTGGATTAAATTTAGTACACAGATGGTTCATGGTCTAGATTAACACATCGCACTCTCATACGCACATGCTCGCTCGCATACGTACGCGTTCACTCGCATACGCACTCACTCAGCGTCACATCAATAGATTTTTCGTGATGCTGGAACGTTCGTTCGAAAAAGATCTCAAAATGGGTAAAGATCAGAAAAATCCTAAGAAATACTTTTGATGTTAATATAAATTTAAAAAATGTTACATTATGGAAATACTTTTATAAAATATTTGTAGCATAATACATATGCATGTTCTGCAAAAAGAGTATGTAGACTAGAAAACATTTGCACACAGGTTTAGAAAAAGGTATCTACAATACAGGCAAAATGTACTACAAAAACAAAACTAATCTAGTAATGAACAACTGACTGATAAACTGTGCGGCAATATTATGTTTATACTGCCACCGTTAGATCTGATCAAAGAAAGGTTAACGTGCTTTTAGTTCAAGATTTTTCTTTGAAGCTTTCGGTTTTTTCAATAAATCTTTGTTGTCAATGTGCCGGCCTCAATGATTAACAGTACCGGAAAGTACCGGATGAATATCCCGTAAAAAATTAGGATGTCTTCATCTATTGAATATTTAATTTACAGTAATTATTCACAGTAATTCACAATAATCAACAACTGTTGCTAATTACTGTGAGACTGTCAGATGCTTGCTGCTCAGATGCTGCAGATGCTGCTCAGATGTCTTGATATAGAAGATAATTTTAGGCTAAACCAAAGTTCACCTTCTTGGCTGAAAGCGGGTTGATGGACTTCGTATAATTTTACAGAATGTTTTATTAAATTCTCTGACAAGTATATTTGACGCTTTATGACGTTACTAATGTCCGACCGAAACACGATTTTCAACCGAAACCAAAACCGAAACCGAACCATCAGTCGGTCAGTCCAGTTCTTTTTAAATAATCAATGAACAAAGAAAATTTTATCTGCGTGAAATATAAAGAAAATCCACTGGAACTAAAAAGCTACCTTAAACAAAAGTGTCCATACAATGGTTGTGCCATTGTAGACATCACGAATCAGGGAAATAATAAAATTACCTATACACGTAATCACATCAAAGGGAACACACCTTTAATAAAATTAGGTTAATTGGACGTAAAAATTTTACAAAGGCTAATTAGCTGGTGAATTTCGCTAATTTAATTAAACAGCTTTCAAATGTGTGTTCTATATGTATAAAGTAAATGAAAAGTAACCGTCACGCCTGTGTTCAATTTTTTTCCGGGAAATAACGTACTTGAACTACACATCATAATCATCATCATCATCAACCCATCATATTCCCACTGCTGGGCACGGGTCTCCTCTCGAATGTGAAGGATTCAAGTCCCGAGTCCACTACGCTGGCCAAGTGCGGTTGGTGGACTTCACATGCCTTTTGAGAATTTGTTTTTTTTTAAACTCTCAGTCATGTAGGATTCCTCACGATGTTTTCCTTCATCGAAGAGCGAGTGATAATCAATGTATAATATGCACATAATATTGATATATATCGATATATGTATATTCATAACACTAATTAAGCGAATATTTGCTTCGGAAATCTTATATTCTTGTTATATAACTATAGTTATAAGATATTGAACAATTATTATTGGTGCCAAAAGCTTAATTAAATTTTACATAAAATCTCCCACGTCACTACTAACTTATTTTAGGGCTGATAAAAACGGAATACCTAATTGAAGCTTGAAAGGTTTTTTCGAATTCAACTCACATTTTAGATCATCTCATTTCTACAGAAAATCACCAATGTGGGACTTGAACTGCGAAGTTGAAGAAGACCGACCGGTAAATGTAGATTTTAAAATAATTACTTTCGAATGGGAAGAAAGGTAAAAGAAAGAAATACCTACTCTAAGACGTGCTAAAAAATTACAAAAAAAAATTAAGAATTTAATATAAATGAATGACGTTGTAACTTTGTTTTGGAAATAACTTTTGCTTATTCTTAAGAGGGCAGTATTCTGAGACTTTAACCATTTTCTCTACCTAGACCACAAACTCATGAGCTCGAGACAGCCTTAAGGTCGTAGTTTCTCTGTGAACAATTGCGTAATTATGAAAAATATCATTTTTATTATTTCGGCAAATAAAGTGTAATTGGACGACCATGTGTGAGTTTTTGCAAGATATTGATTATATATTATTAAAAGCAAGCAGGCCCTGAACATCAATATTCAGAACTGCGTTGGATTGATCACTTAGCATCAAGTGGCCTGTGTACTCGTTTATCTTACGCCAGCAAATTTTTCAGCAAACTGCTCAAAAAACTCAAACAAACAAAAAAAAGATTGATGTAAGTAAAAAGCATTCGCGAGTAAGTCAGTTACTTTTTTCGATCACTTTCGTTCTAACAAAGTAAATTGTGAGGCAAATTAGTTCGGGTCTGGCGGTAAATTAGTGATGACCGTCCGGATAATATTTGCGTGGGCAGAATCTTATTGACCATTACCCTAAACGTTAACAGCCAGCCGTACTAAAATGAGTATGACCTGCAATTTATCGTTGACCTGGTTAGAACGATTTGATAAAGTTAATAAAGTGTCTGTTAGCTTCAATAATTTGATCTGTGTGGTATAGTGGTAATGGACTCGACTCCCAGTGGGGCAGAAATTTGAATAATGAGTTTATAATTGACTTTATGACAATAATTTTTGTTCTCTATTTGGTTGTTAATGTAATTGACTTTTTTTGTGTTCATAACATCCACTACAGAGAGTTTCGTTGGGCAAGGCTTTCAGTGTGAAGCGTTTGAAAAAAGACATTTGGACATTTAATAGTAAATCAGCACAATCCGGGAGATACAATTGCCACATTTCTACCGTGAATCGCGAATAAGATTGTTGATTGGCAATCGTTTTAGATCTCAAAAATAGCAAATCACAAAGAGTAGAAATGGTACATTGATGGTGGTATCATATCTATTACATTTTTGGCATTTTTTGAGATTGTACGTGAATAATAATAATAACGTACACTGACTACTTAACATCAGGAGGACTGCGTGCTCGGTTTCCACATCATGTTATAAAAAGTAGCCTCGCATTTTATTCTGCTTCCCGGTGTAATTTGAGTGCGTCGCTTCCCGGAAAATATTGAACACGGGCGTGACGGTCGCTTTTCATTTAGAACATAGAACACACCTTAAAAAGCTGTGTAATTAAATTAGCGCAACTCACCACCTAATTAGCCTTTGTAAATTTTTTATGTCCAATTAAACCAATATTATTAAAGGTCTCTCTGGTATGATTTCGTGTATAATTTTATTATTTCCATGATTCGTGATTTGTGCCATTGTAGTGACACTATTGTTTAATGTAACTTTCCTGTATTTGTATTTAGGTGAACAACACAAAATAATAATATTTCTAACCGATCCAGCCAACTTAGAGTTTTTGATTTAATTTTGATTTTGACATGGCAATTAATTTTGTATTATATGGATTGTAGTGTATGAAATTAAATATATACACATATATTACTTAGTTTTTTTTATTTAAGTTAGTATAGTATTTAGGTATCACTATAATTTGTACAGTTGAAAAGGTAAACCTGTACTGAACTAAATGTTCCACCTAACTATACCACCTTTGTACCTACCCGTATTTGTGCAAATAAATAATTTTGTCTTTATATTTGAAAAAAACGTTATTTTGTTACCCACATTGACCGCTAACCGGTTTACATTCTGCGATATGTCATTTTGTTCAATTTTAATACAAATACGAGTAAGGCACGAAGAGTTTTTAATTATTTTTATACTATTACATTAAAACCCCTTTTCTTTTTGTCTATTTAAGTTTTTCAATACGTTAAAATGTTGGAATAGTCTTCGACTTTTATAGTGGACATGATAACATATTCTCTATTGCGATCCAGAGTAATTATTTTTTAATATACCTAATGATAAGATATGAATGAGTCACAATACAATAAACTATAATTATAAAGTTTCCACGTCACCTATCCTTTAAAATGACACAATCATGTGTTGTGACTAGTATCTTATCTATTTATATGGTACACACGAAGCATATCTATGCCTACATCAACTCAATGAAAACGAGTTTCCACACAAACCCACGCCATGTTCGTAGAACTCTGTAGTAAAGATACTTTTCAGAACTTGCATCGGTTTTTATGTATATTTTTACCTGACTATGACGAAGCCAAGTGTTTTGATTTCAAAAGACTATATAACCTTATGTTTGTGCTTATGTATTGGTGTTTGATTTTAGAAAGCTTATTTTTTTTATTGAATAAAAATAGCAAACGAGCGTGCAGGCCACCTGGTGTCCTATCTGAGGCCGCTAATAGATGTGTTGCTTCTTCTGAGGACTAAGATGGCCGCCTCATATTTAGTGAACCTGCAACCACATCCTC
>DWNH01001754.1:0-10826 GCA_018249895.1 Tiana niger | reverse complement strand
AAATGAAGTAGATAAATATACTGTAAGTAATTGCTTTTATTTTTGATTTACGTCAAAAAATATGCATTTTACAGATATTCCCCCTTAAGGGGATCATCTCGTACTACTTTCCCCTATTTACAAAAAAAAATATTTATGTATGTTTATCAGTTCTCTGGTTACCATAGCACATTCTCTGCCTAATTTGGGATCAGACGACCGTGTATGATTTGTCCCACGATATTTATTTATATTCAGATATATATTGTTTATATATATACATAAAAACAGAATATTATCCTTGCTCATTACACAAACGCTTGCTCTGAGCCTGAAACTTTTGCCGAACGTGGTCAGGAGGAGCCCAAGAGCTGCACTATTCATTTATATTTTGACTAAATGCACCGAAAATTAACAAAATGTACATTCCAAATTCAAGTTTAGTTCACTGGTGGTTAGTACCCATTGTAGTTTTAATTGCGCTACAAGAAACTTTTCGCTTATGGATTCAGTTCACAACACTAACGCTGTTCGTAGTATAAAAACAAATGTCACTACTTTATTGCTCTCACGTATTGTTGAATTGAATGCCATTTTAATGATAGTAATTGAATTTCCTAGACTTTATATATAAAATAGACTATAGTCTATGCATATTAATCTGTCGGAGGATTTTTAATGACAATATTCAAATTTATAAATGTACTCAGACTCTATTTCCTAGACTTTATAGTCTATGCATAATATTATGTCGGAGAATTTATATGACAAAATTCAAATTTACAAACTTTTTTCGCCGGTTTTTTTTTCATTCAGTCTACATTGTATTAAAGTCGATGACAAATAAAGTTATAAGGTAAGCTTTAAATACAATAATAATAACAGACTAGCAGATGGTTCTGGTATATCGCCACTCAAATATTCATGGAAAGTTGTGTCAAATAAAGTTTTTGGTAAATTTACTCTCAATTTACCTTTATGCCTATTTAAGTACATCTAACATAACTGTTTGTTTGATAAACAGATCTTCATGTATTTTGCTATCTATAAATTCTGTCTTATCTATAAATAGTACCTTAAATAACTCCAATGTAGTTCGTGTTTAAATGCACAGATTAAATAAAATAAATTTAGTTTGAAGTATTACTGTATTTTGTACACCTGAAAAGGTAAATACGGTCTGAACTAAACCTTTATATACCACCTTTGTACCTACCCATATTTGTGCAAATAAATAATTTTGTCTTTGTCTTTGTCTTTGAAAGGTTTAATATTTGTATGTATTATCGTTTTATCATAAAAAGAAAACATATTAATGCTAAAATATACTAATAAAATCACTTAGTGATTTATTATTACAGTGTACATACTAAAAATACTCTGAAAACTTTAATGTTTCTACCTGTAACGATTCCAAAAATAGAAATATAAAATAAAAATATAGAATGCTTGTAGTGTGATTTTTAGAATTATTTTTTTAGAAATTAGTATGGTTTATCTCACAATTGCTGGCTGCGCTTGGGTAACTCCGCATGTCGCTAAAGATCGTTATGAAGAACTTTAAAAAATACAGGTTTCCTTACAATGTTTTCATAAACCGAAGAACGAGTGATAGCTAATTATAAGCACATACTTTGGAGACAGCTTCCATAGATTTGGATCGCTTTTAGATTGTCTAATTTTTTATACCTATTTATAAGAGATCACTCTAAAAGCACGATGTATAAGACAATAATATATCTCCAACCACAAGTATTTACAATTATAAATATAGTAATTAGTCGTGCACTCATTAGAACTGAAAGATGTGAAATTAATCGCCGCTGCAGTTGAAAATACTGCCATTCCGAGTATAACTAACTTTATAAATTTACTGGTACAACTTTAAAACTATTCACATTGTTTGTTGATAACATAGTTTACTTCTAAATAGCGTATAATAAATGGCTCTTTCCAAAAGCAGCATCGGTACAATAAAACTTATCAAATCAAACACGACATTCAGTCCGGTCTGGTCATCAAACTTATTTCATCTATTTGGACCGTTCCTACGGACATCAGCAGAATAATAATGTGTTTCGCAAAGCTACAACTCTTACGAGTATACAAACATTTACGTGTACATATAAATTTTAGACGGATTATGAAGTTAGATAGTTTCAGCTTGGTCTGAAATAGTACTCCAGCTAAGTTCCCGCTGCATACAGATCTTCCTAGGAATTAACAAAGGAACGGCTTTATAAACTAGCATTACTATACATACCTACAATTCTCACTGATATAATAATGAGACGTACTTAAAGTGTATCCAGTCCTTCCCATAAATTTGAACTCGTTTATTATTATTCTGTCAAAGAAATGAATGGTGGGATCGGATATTTGTGGGTCGAACAATGAAACAGTATAACGATCAAGCTTCACAATAAAAAGAATGTAATGAATGAAAATTTATTATGTCTACCAACGGAATGAATGAAAAATAACAAATTGCTTAATAAAAGTAAACCTAATTATGAATAATTGGTTTTGCAATTTATTATTAGTAAATGCATTTAATTCACGGTCTACTTGATTAGCAGGTAAGTATTCAATGAAGTTGGTTTAACCTTCTTTTTTAATTTTTTGCTTATATTTACTAGGAAAATTAAATGAAAAGTCCTAGTCGTTTATTTAAATAAATAATAACAAATATTAATAAGTTTATATTTTATCGTAGTAACGTGCTACGAAGCTACGAGGAAGGCTACGGTAAACAAGTAAAAGATTGATGGCACACGTAAAAGTATCTTCAACGTGAAAACTTGTCCAGACCTAAAATATAGATTATATAGAATTATAATAGTTGTATATTATAATATATATGAAACTCTAGATAAAATCTGCTATTCATATCATGTTGGAGGGTTACTATACTATTACTTACGAAAATCATTAACATATTGTTAATATATACAGTAGCAATATTTCAATAATAAAAATAATTAAAGCAATATCATTACAAAGATATAAGTTGCATTCGCACTTTTGGTGTTCGTGTTCGATCCGGCACTCATTTCTTTTACGCACGCTATAGAACGATCTTGGTGTATCGGCGGACTATGACATGGCGTTCTTCAAAATACTAGCTAACCTTTTAAAAGCTCATTGAAAGAAAGCTCTTACTTTCTTTTCAAAACGTCATTATTTTAGAGATTTTTTTGTGTTGTCCATCTTTTTCAACCATGGTACTATAAGCACTTACACATTTGGAACATATTTGGAAATACTTGTTACCAAATAATCATTAAGTACTTGGATCTTGACAAAAAACGGAGCCAAAGAAGTTTACCCGTTGCGACGCAGACAGAATGTAAGAGGTGGATTTAAACACAACTCTATGTAAAAGTACGCCGCTTTACGTCTGATGCATTGCTTGAACTCACGAAACGAACAAACTTCTCAACGTTTGAGCGTGTGGGCTCATGCAGGAAATGTTAAGCTTTTTTATTCTGATTCTGATTATTCTTGAATAGTGCAAAGTCTAAGTTAACTACTGGTACGGCCTCGAAGGAATTTAATCATAAGACTATCAATTTTTGTACCCTGTAAAGGTTTGAATTTTGAACGGGAACCGAAAAATATAAATGTATGGAATATGAGGCGCGTTTGGAAGTTGTATTGACCGTTAGTGGAAACATTTGATGCTCGCTTTTGTGCTTACATGATTAAATGGAGAAACCTATGTTAACTCATCAGTCCCAACTTTTATTACTGATGATGATCAGATTCAGATGAAAATTAAATCTCAGTTTTTATTCTTTTACTTTGTTGATTGTACTCTTTTGATAGTCTTTTGTAGCCAAAATTCTATTACTTTCACTATAACAAAAATAAATATTCATAATGTTATGAGCATCAGCTTGCAGTAACACCAGAAACTTTTAGAATCATCCCAGCTCCTTTACATTATACAGTTCACACAAATAAATACATAATAGGGCCATAAAAGTGTCATCTTATTATTGTTCACGCAGTATTTCTGATCGGCTTGTGCGCAGCGGCGACAGCGTGCGGCGCGGCATACTCTAGTCTTTGAGAGGAGCTGTCGCGCCGCCGGTTCATTCATTTAAAGAAAGCCATCAATCGAATTCAGTATAATTATCGTTTAACGATATCGAAATTTTACTTAAACTTTGCATTCTGATACTTAACAATTTAAACGTAGATTTAAAACGGACTTTATTATTTTATTAATCAATCTTAGAATATTATAATTTTAATGCATCAAAAACGCCAACAAAACGCGTTTTATCAAATTTTTAATTAGTGTTACTTAAGAACGTTTTGTCTGTTTGAATTGGTCCACTTAAATTATACATTTCAGAGAGCTATATTTATAACTGTGTACATATAGTAACTTTGTAATTACTGCATTAATTGCCAAGTAGACCTGCGGTTGTAATGTGAAGGGTCGTCAAAACATTTAAATGAAAAAGGTGTTCGCTTATAATATTGTACTATTATTTTGATCATTATACCATTATTATTTATGGATTATACCAAAGAGACCTATTCAACATGTTTTATTATCTACTTTCTCGGGTAACATTGTAGAGGTCTACTGGTATACGATTAGTTATATTAGACACATTTCTAGAAAGAAAAAGGTAGAGGAGACGAATTTGTATAGTTAGTATATTTCAAAATTAAAACTTTGTTTACATTTTAAGACTATGTTGTGCAATGTTTTAATCGATTATGTTTTAAGATAATGAGTAAACATATTTTTTTTCTTTTATGGCGTGGGCCTAAACAGTTGCAACACAGTTTTAACTATAGCAGTTGATTACGAACATATTTCAGATTGTGCATTTTGAACAAATAAATAAATACAATAAAAAATTCTTTTTTTTCGTTTAGGCATTATAATTTTTATTTTTGAATGAATTTGGATGATTTCGTTAATGTTAATACTTATTATAGAATATTAATGTTAAACATATATTATATTATGTATAAATCATTACAATGTCGTGAAATACACGCATGACGAACTAAATATTTCTTTACCATCTTACATACATGTTTTAATATTGGTAAATATTTTGATTATTCAGTTTCTTTTAAATAAAAAAAATGCTTGTAAAGAAGTAATCTATTGAATTCTGGAGATAAAAGTTTATTTTACCGAAATAAACGTATTATTTTTGGCTTTCAGCAATTTATTTTCTGTTTGTGAAGATTTGTCGTGACCGTTACAAGTTTAACTATCACATATTTTTAACTGTCAATAACAGTTGTGTTTAGAAAGTATGATTTTGGGAACACATATGGAACTTCGGTTCGAATTTACTAACGTGATGAAAACTGAAATAAAATCACAATATATGTACATATGTATATGAGTATTAGGCGGGTGATAAGAACATGTTCCTTGGTTAGGTTTAACTTTTAAATGTTTGATAATAAATTTAGAAAATGCCTTTTAATATGCTTATAATTTTAGGTAAACCGATAACCGATGGGCAAGAAAGGTCCTCAAATGAAGACCATGTCTCTGCAAAAGGAGCACAGTTTGCCCTCCGACCAGATGGACTGATGACCTGAAGATAACGGGAAACCGCTGGATGCTAAAGGCTCAAGACCGGATGGAGTGGTGCCAACTAGGAGAGGCCTATGTCCAGCAGTGTACAACTAAAGGCTGATGGACGGATGGATGATAATATTAGGTTTAAAAAAAGGCAATAGATACTCAACTCCCGTATGCCTTGAGCGGATGTGAACTTTATACTTATGTAATAAAAACACGGCGTCGCGTCTGCACGCCTTATCTCCGGCGAACAGCCTCGCGAATATAAATCTAAAAAATTGATAGCAATTTATATGTTAAACATCGGCATGAGTGAGATATTTTGCGTCTTGTCAGTCCTGTAGGTATATTATGTACAGTCGAGGAACATTCCGCGCGCGTTTCGTGGGATTTCATCTCGCTTCCCTGATTTACATTGAAGATAAAAAGCAAAAAGAGTCCCTTAATCTTATTACGGTTAAATACGTCAACATTTATTTATAACAAGATATAGACGAAATGCTGTTTAAAACCAAGTCGCGTGTTTTCCTTTTTTCGAAAACGTTATTATTTGCACTAATTATTCTCTATTCAAACTTAAGAACTAGTGCATCTTATCTTGGCCATAATTTTAGATTATCAGATCACCCATGATTACCAGTAAATATTCTCCATCATACAAAACAACCTATATATTATAAAATAAACATATGTAAATAAATAAATAATAAATAAAGAAATATCTTGGGACGACTCAAATACAGTCATCTGATCCCAAATTAGGCAACTAGGCCTCTGCTATGGCAGACAACTGATAAACATACATAAATATTTTTAAATACATATTTAAATAGATTTTTTTTACACCCAGACACAGAACAAATATTTATTCTCATCACACAAACATTTGTTCTGGGTAGGGATCGAACCCACGACCTCCCGTTTATCAGTCAGGTTCGCTAACCACTACACCACGAGGTCAGTCAAAAATATGTATAAATAAATAAATATCTTGGAACAACTCGCACACGGTCATCTGATTCCAAACTAGGCAACTAGGCCTGTGCTATGGTAACCAGACAACTGATAAACATACATAAATACTGTTTTTTGTAAATACATATATACATACATAGCATATACATATATAGTATATACACCCAGACACAGAACAAATATTCATGCTTATCACACAAACATTTTTTCTGGGTGGGGATCGAATCCACGACCTCCCGTTTAACAGACTGGTTCGCTAACAACTAGACCACGAGACCAGTCAAATGTAATATGTCAATATGTATTTGTGTACCATAATTGAGAAGTATCTTTTATTATATAATCTGAGATATTGTGTAGGCGACCTTGTATATTTTTAATTGAATTATAAGTAGTAATAGGTACTGCACTGCACCAGAAAAAAAGTGTGCAGCAATAATATAATATCAAATTAGGTCAACATTTACTACCAGAATATAGTGAAATGAGAACGGGTTCCTATAGAAAATTTTATATTCGACTTATAAAGACGCGACGTTTTCATTAAGCAGTTTTTACTTTGCACCGTTCCGCACGTTTCCGAGTGAATATAAAATTGGTAATATTCGTATATGCTGGGTTCAGCACGTACGCTTTAGAGCGCGACTTCAAAGATCGACGTCTTTTCATTCATTTAGAAGTTGTTTATTATCAATATACATAAACTTGTATTTTATATTGATATTATAAATTGGTAGTATAACTATATAATATATTGCTATTATCTATCTAATACCTTTAATCGAGCAATTCTGGTATATACCTACATATATAATCTGAATATCTGAAGCTCGATCTACATTTCATTTTTAGAATACGTCGTTTTATCCGTGTTTTCAGGCAATAAAAAACTGCTGAGAAGAATAAGATATGATATTTTTATAAAAAAAATTCTATTGCCAGAAACGATCGAAGGTCCACCGGATCCGCCGCAGTACTCCGCAGTGACGTCACCGCCTGAAATTAAGAACTCCGACAGTCCGCACTGCCTCGCCCGGACACATTCGCTAACTTCATCACAGCTGTCATACCCATCGCCTTTCGAAACGCAGGTTAGCATGGTCTTTGTCGCTGTAGCTCGGTACCAGAATACACCTACGGTATCCTCTGCCTGTCGTAAAAGGCGACTAAAAGGGGCTTTCGGGGTCGTGGATGGCAAGAGTGGGAGCTCGAACCATCTATCTAACGACCCCGGGAAGGGCGGCTGCGTGTGTGGCCGCACTCCATCGTCACCAATGTGGCTAAAGTCATAAAATATGACTGGAGGCGCGCCTGAAAAGGCACTGCGCTGGGATAACTCCAGTGCGTTCCACCGCAGATGCTGGAGTCATCCAAATGCGCTTACCTTTGAGGGAGTTTTAGTGCGGTAAAAATCCATATAACCTGGTACCTATCACTCTAAAGGTAAAGGTTTCCCCCCGTCACCAAAAGAAAAAGGTTAGCATGGTCCTGATTTAAATAACGACATATTTAAAAGGCGGTAGGCCTGTGGAAGTACCACTGCCACACCCAGATCTACCGTGAAGCAATATATTGTGTTTCGGAAAAAGGGTGTGGATGCCGGAGTTTACTAAATACGAGGCGACCAGCTTAGTCCTCAAAAGTAGCAACGCATCTATTTGCGATTTCAAGTAGGACTAAGGTACTTTTATTCAATAAAAAAAAATAACGACAGATCGTGTCAGTCTTAACTAACAAGAGTTTTTTTTATAAATACACTCATAAACCCTTTACAGTCAACTGAAAAAAGTTTTCTTTGTTCCTGATACCATGTACACACAGAGTGATATTTAAACTAACATATGGACCAAGATAGAAATCGAAATCATTTAAATTATCTTTGGATGGCACCTGTTTTTTTTAATGAAAATAAGTAGCAAACGAGCATGTACCACCATGGCCACCTGCCATTAAGTAGTGTCTGCAACCCATAAACAGCTATATACAACCACAGTACCAACAGCAGTACCGTAGTCTTACCTGAGATTAATAACAGTGACGTCACAATATTTTTGCAGATCAACCATAGCAGTGTAAATGACACTAAGCGAGGACCTCGAGAAATTGTGACTACCAGGACGCCTCTGCTGGCGGCTCAACAGGAAAGTTGCGTATGAATCTACGCCGAACTATTTCCACCTTTTTGTACGTCGTTTCCGCAGGTCCATCATAAATACTCTTTGAATCACGGGGGTAATAGAAGAGTGATGCTAGAATCCCACCGGCTAAAGCCCCAGTTTTTCTCTCTCTGCTCTTGTCGGGACCACGGGTACCCTTTCGCAATCTTCCGCAGTTCAGTGGGCACTCAAAAGAGCCGCATCTCGGGATGAAGCTGGAGTTCTTCCATTCGGTCGGTACTTTAGATACGCGCGGCAATACCTACTCTTTCCATCTTTTTGTTTTATACATGAGGAAATCCGTCATGGATACTTTCTATCCCGGTGGTGACAGGAGAGTTAAGCCGGACTCCTACCGACTAAAACCTCACGATGTTCCTTTCAACGCTCATATGTACCACGGGGACCACGGGTACACATTTGCATTCTTCTGCAGTCCCGACAGCGTGGGCTCCTGAAAAGTCCTCTCTCCTCGGAGGGCTGGAACTGGAGTTCCACTTCTTCTCATATGATGTACGCGCGGGAACACCGCGCACGTCATCTAGAGACCTATTTGTGTAACTGTGGACACCCTTGTGTTCGCTGCCTAGGCTTCACTTATCTACTCTTTCCACCTACCACAACTTAACGCCATTACCAAGGGTTGACTGATGGACAATGCTTTGAAATTACATAGACTACAATCAAATGTAAATAAATAAAATGTTCTTACATAATGACTCCACCAGCTCTCTATATTCAATATAGTAACAAGGAATGGAATTAAAATATAAGGGACTGATTTAACAAAACTACTTAAATGTCATGATCTAGGATAACTGTATATATACTCCCTATGTAATTGTAGCTATTAAGCAACGGTAGCCCAGTACAAGATAAAACATTACATACAAATTCATACTCGTACCGTGTTTATATTTTAGAACACGAAATTAGCTTTCAACTGTAACACAAGTACCATGTAATAAAATGTAACTCTTAATGAAATACTGTAGCCTGTTTTCTATTAAAATTTTCAAAAAATGAGACACATTTCGAAGCGTGTACAACATGTGCGCACAGCGTGTATATGTTGAATATGTTATTCATACTGAAGTCTTTATCGTTATTGTTGTTTCTTGTACTGATACATCGTTGATATTAAGTCATTGTACAGAAAAATAGGAAAAGTCAATTTTCGTACGCTAATATCTAAAAATTTACTACTAAATATTAATTGAAAAGAACTGTTGAATCCTGTCGATAAATTAGCTGTATGTATGTGTCAATTAATTGTTATTTTAATTGATATAATAATTATTAATTTGTTGATATAAAATCTATTAGTTTCAGTTTCAGCAATGTACATAATATGTATGCGTATAATTATTTTTTACATTCGGAAACCGAAAAGTACAGTACTGTAGTTACGTATAAACTTATAAATATGAATTACTTTTATCAATGTCATCATTAAATTAATTATGAAATGTATAAAGAAATAATAACTAATTTAAATGCGAAAATGTGTATCTTTTATCGAGACCTATCAAATCTCAAATGGCGTTTTCCTAATTATAAAACCTTCGAGGAAATACTCTATTCTTGGTATTCATTATATCCATTTTGGTATATTAGCTATGTTTCTGTAATTTTTTCTCAAAATCCTTTGAGGGATTCTTGTGTAAAAGAGTAACAAACAACCATCCATTCATCTATCCGCACACACTTTCGCATTTACAATATTAGTAAGATATTATTGTTATTATTTATATGTCATTTTGAAATGACGGGTACCTGGTTGTTGAACCCGGTCATTTGGTGGGCTTGCGTGGGGACACAGGCCCAACACGTAGAGGCCCTTTTGAGACATATTACTGTTGCAATGATGCAATTTATATTTTGTAATGTTGCAAATTACACATAGCGGATGCTCGAATGCACAATATAATACTCCCGAAGATGGCATTCGCCAAATGTATAGGGACTGTTGTGGGGTACAAATAAATCTACAAAAACTTGCACTGTGGAAGTGAACTTTTGAGGGATTGGTGGGATGGGCTATTAGGATCTATGGCACCTGCTGTTAAGACTATGTAAGACAATCTTAAATATTAGCAGATGGTGACTCACTCACTGAATGGGCCCCATAAAATGGCGCATGCCAG
>DWNH01001753.1:0-10829 GCA_018249895.1 Tiana niger | reverse complement strand
TTTACGTTCAGTAAACTGGGTAATTTAGAACGAATTGCCCGCAGACTCCCGCCTACGTCCTGGCATTAACTTACATTACCTATTCGTTAGCTAATTTGGACCTCAGGTCACCATGTGGTATCTTATGTGTTTTTGAATATTCTACTAATATTATAAATGCGAAAGTCTGTATATACATATGTATATAGGTTTCGATGTTTGAATGTTTCGATGTTTGGATTGTTTGTAAGTTAAACACGCAAGAACGGATGGACCGATTTGGTTGAAGTTTGGTACACGCATAGTTCGTTATCTAAATTTAATCTAGATAGCATAAAATACTTTTCACTCCGCTAAATGTTATGGCTACACCGGATATCACACGAGCGAAGGCGAATTCTTTTTCACTTAAACGTCGTCGTAACTTGTAACTTGTAATTGTGTTACCGTTATTCAGCATAACTTTGAAGGTAAATTAATGCTGGGGTAATAAAATGTGTCACCGTTGTTTGGGTTATACTCGCCTATAACAGTAAGTAGGTCATGACTTCATGGCTGCAGTTTGATTAGCATAAACTATGTCGTCTGCAATGTAACAAAAATTGTAGTGTTTATTAAGTGTGTTTTTAGGTCCTTTAAATGCCGAAATGAAATGCAGTAAAATTTTTTTGAACAATAGGTACATTAAAAGCAGTAGGGGACAAAATATTTCTTTGTAGCTTAAGCAAGTCCAATGTTTTGTTTTTCTCGACGAGTAGACTTATAATAATAAATGTAAGGATCTTTAATGATTTTTGTCAATGAACTCATAATTTTAGCAAATAAAATCATCACCGGGTGTCTTCAAATGTAAATGCTGAAAAAGCTGATGATAACGTAAAACGCCATTTGTGTTAACAAGTTTTAATTTTTTTTTAGTTTCTTAAAATACATTTATTAAATTATTAAAAAAACAACTTTTGTAGGCTTGAGAAATGACTTTGGTACGCGATTAAGCGGTATTTATGTACTTGGTCATCATTAAACGGTGGCATTGGATTGTGGCGTCTCTCGAGTCACTTTTCTGAACGCAGTTGTTCGATGTCGCCAAATAAGTCCGTATGAACGAAGGTGATCGGCGCGGTGAGTCAGCCGCTCGTAGGTGCCGACTTGGACCCTAAGTGACAAATACGAACGAACTCGGCTTCAGTCGTACATCCAATTTGATTCGAGTACCTATATACTCCGCACTGTTGGAATTTCTGGATACTTTATTGAATCACCTGTTAACGTGAAGGATTGTTAGCATCCTTGTGCACTTTGTGAAAATCGTGAAGCAGACTTCTGAGGTAAATAGTTTTTGTGTATATGTTAAAGATTTGGTCGTGGATAATATGAGAGGTTTGAACATTTGCTGTCGACTTTATCTCATTTTCTGTTTATTGCTTCAGCAGTTTGATTATTCTAATTAGTTTATAAACAAAATCGTGTTTCTATCAGTAATAGCTTGTCTGTCTTAAATCGTCTTTTCTCAATAAGTTGTGTAACACTAATATTTTAATTTGAATTCGTCGCGGTTTGAAAGGATTCATCTTGCTTTAACTCTGCTAGTCTCGTTGACCTGAATTGGTTTGAAGCTGGAGTGAACAAATAAAATGTTAATTGATACCGGACTTTTGTAAATCTACAATTTATTGAATTTGATTGAATTGTGTAAGTGTCCATTTGGCATCGAGGTACCATGATGTGATAAATCTGCCAAGTAAAGTGAAGTACGATATAGTAGATGCTTAAAATATTAAAAATCTTAATTACGATTTTAATATAGGTACGGTTTAGTTCTCAACATCTACTCTTACAATCTACTTATAATATGATAAAAAAATCTAATGCAAATAAAGTAAACATATTGCGGATTGTGATTGACATTATACGTGATCACAGTTATAACTGAATATGTTGGAACTTGTATGGAAAATATGATTAAAAGATGTATTGTGTTTTCTCTTTATTTCCAAAACCATTCAGTTACATTATATTTTTAGAAAAATTTACGTACCATTTGTTTAAGGTAATACTCTAAATATCTGATACTGAACGTGAAGTATATATCCGTCTACTTTGACCGTGGGTGTTTTGATGAGATACGGGATGTATGGCAGGGCGAGCTGTGGGTCCAGCGGCGTCTTTACACGGGCGCTGGCCTCCGCCGCGGGTAGCTCCCACTCCCGCGCCCTGCGATTACGAGCCGAACAAAGCGGCTCGAGCCGTGTTAGACCACGCTCCAGCATTCTCTATTGGTCTCCGCGTCAGTCCACCTCAACCGGGCATGAAGACGCCAGGTGCTTTTGGAAAAGCTAGCTTTGCCACATGGTAGCCTTATATTGTCATGTTGATGCTTTCGTCATCTGGTTTTTTTATAGATATTGTACAATATATTCATAGAAGTATGTAACTAGTTTTAAATCATGATTGCAACTTTTTTGTCATTATTTGACTCATTAAGCATTGTCTTGTTTTCATATTAGGTATTTGGTTTTTTTCCTTCATCTCTAAGCAGTTTGTAACTATTTATTTAATTTATTTTTTGTTTTATTATCATAGAAATCGAATTGTTTTTCAAACTCGTCAATAACATATTAGCGTAAGTATTTTAATCATCGCATTTAGTAAATCGTTCTGTTACTGCTAGATGGTTGGATTTTGCGTAACGCGTATGAGACGGCTTCATATTACGCGGTTTGTTTCTTTAGTTTATTTCATTCGACCTCTGCTTATATTAGTACTACATATTATTCATCTCACATGTTTTGCTATTACTTGCAACAAGTTATATTTAGCTGCATGGTAATGATACAAAAGTCATGGCTTAATTTTTTTAATAATTTTAATAAATATTAAGTAGGTACCTATATCTACTATACGATACTTTTAACATCGGGGATTCACGTTTCTGCGATTAAATATGCATGCAATCGCAGATACGTGAATCTTGCGTTGCAGTATGAACTGCAACGAATTTTTTCTCTCTGCGTCCTATCGCAGAACCAAAATTGGCGGCAGGAGTGACGCTGCTTCACATTATGACGACTATCTGCGTTAGGTCGCGTTATTCAAACAGACTGTGCGACTTCAATAATGCAGCATCGCGTTTTTGCGACTATCACTTCCGTACGATCGAGAAGCGGGACTATCGATATCGATGTTGTTTACAAGTAGATGTGCGTAGAAGTGGAGTGAGGGAAGAGCGGGGAGAGTGGCCGTCCATGCGTCGCGCCGACTGACTTAGTGGCTGCAATTGGCCTCGGAATATGTAGTAGGTACATAGTAGCGTTCAGTCGCGGTATCTAGTGCTTTAAAGTAGTTACGATGAGTGCTCAAATGCGGCGTAAAGAATTTAGTCATTGCATTTAGAAGATTCCAAAAAGAAGTTATATCGTTAAACACCGATGTTAATTAATATTAATAATAATAAAATGTATTAATACAGATATTTCCTCTTTATTTCAGCCCCAAACATATACTCGATGCCACCAGTTCTTGGGGAAGCTCGAGAGGGCAGCAAAAGGGCAGCACCTGCATTCAGTATCACTGGACGTGGTAAAACAATTGAAAGCAAAATACCTATGCCTGGTCCAGGAACATACACTACAGATAAAGCAGCCTCCGTTTTAACTAAACGACCTCCCGCTTACACCATGGCACCGAGAAGAGAACTAAGGCAACCTTCTGCAGCCGTACCGGGTCCGGGCGTGTACTGTCCCGAAAAGGTAATTTTCAGTAAACTCCTCTTAGCTGTTCAATCGTATATGTATTGCATATTTATGGTGTAACAAGATAGTTATTACGTCCATTTCTAACAATGTTAATCATTTATCAGAAATAATAACCTTACTTAATGCCTAATAGTGACGTAATGTTGTACCTACATTTGCAAAGTCACTTCTTTCTGCACTAACCAAGCTAGAGAATGAAGTCATTTTGAAATAAACACATTATAATTGGAGTGGGTAAAATAACAGGTGTGCGTGACACTGCCCTGGGCGCCGGCGCATACGTTCGGAATCCGTCATTCGCAGTACGCCGGCCAGCCTGTGCACTACCCCGCACCGGAGGGAATCGCAGTCTAACCTCATCCGTCTGTAGCTTCTAACCTTCAATAAATTCTAACTAGCTTTAAATGACATCACTCATCTCACCTCGCTTAAATTTTACAAAGTGATTCTTCTAGAGAAACAAAGGATTCAATATGACTTGTACTTATTTATTAATAGAAAAGGGAGTAAAAGATAATTACTAACTAAATGTTTACAAATTTACATGCATACATATTGACAAGAGATGGTACATAGAGGTAAATTTTAAATATTCATATGTAATTAGTTGTAATGGGTTGGTATTTATATTAGTAGGTATAGAGAGATTATTTCGTAGTAAGGTTACTTACTATTCTGTTCTTTTTTCAGGCTGACGCTATTCTTCGTGAAAAAGCTCCTAAATATAGCCTGTCAAGCAAAACGAAAATTGAAAAATTTGTGCAAGTACCGGCTCCGAATGCATATTGCCCCGAAAAAGCAGACAGATTATTGCGAGAAAAGTCGCCAGCCTATTCGTTCAGAACTAAGTCAGAGATTGTAAAAGTCAATCACGCCCCAGCTCCTAATGTATATTCACCAGAAAAAGCCCTTCATTCATTAAAGAATGGACCGAAATATACTTTAGCTGGAAAGGGAGCTGCTGAAAAACATGATGTTACTCCGGCACCAAATTCTTACAAACCTGAAAAAGCTGATAAAATTTTACACGAAAGTTCACCAGCTTATTCTATTCGCTCTAAGGAAGTAATAGAAAAAATTGAACAAACACCAGCGCCAAACGTTTATGCACCTGAAAAATCAATGCATATGTTAAACGGAGGACCGAAGTTTTCTATTTATGGGAAAGTAACAACTACAAAAACAATTGATACGCCAGGTCCCAACCAATACAACCCTGAAAAGGCTGACAAAATTTTGCACGAGAGCACGCCAGCATATACCTTTCGGATTAAAGAACAACATGTTATAAGAAGTGAGTCACCGGCTCCAAACGTCTATGCTCCAGAAAAATCAATTCAAATGCTCGACAGCGCTCCGAAATTTTCTATTAGTGGAAAGGGTATTTCAAGTAAAATACCCGACACACCAGCTCCTAATATGTACTCACCAGATAAAGCTGACAAAATATTACATGAAGCTTCACCAGCTTATTCGTTTAGAATTAAAGATCAAATTCATAAAACTGAATATACTCCTGCACCAAACATCTATTCACCAGAAAAGTCTATACATGCGTTAGATTATTCACCTAAGTTTACAATTGCGGGGAAGGGGCTGTCTGCAAAGATTGACAATGTGCCAGCTCCTAATGCGTACAATCCTGATAAAGCGGACAAGCTTCTTCATGATTCTTCACCATCTTATACTTTTAGGCCCAAGACTCCAATAGATAAGTTGAATGACACTCCCGCACCGAATCTGTACGATCCACATCTATTAGATGGAGCACCAAAATTTAGTATGTACGGGAGAGGACCTGATGCTAAACCATCCGATACTCCGGGGCCTAATGTATATGATCCCCATTTATTAGATGGAACACCAAAATATACAATTTTAGGTAAAGGTCCATCAGGAAAACCATCTAATGTACCAGCCCCTAATGCTTATGATCCACGTTTGCTTGACAATACACCCAAATTTACTATTAGTGGTAAAGGTTATGAACAAAAGATACCAGAAACTCCAGGGCCTGACAAATACGATCCACACTTTCCAAATAATTCTCCAAGATACACTATCTCTGGAAAGGGTCTTGATGGGAAAGTTCCTCATGTGCCTGCCCCGAATGCTTATGATCCTCATTTGCCTAGTACTACTCCTAAATTCACAATATCCGGAAAGGGAAGCGATTTAAAAACGTCTGATGTACCAGCACCGAATGCCTATAATCCTGGTATTTTAGATGGGAGCCCTAAGTTCACTATTTCCGGAAAAGGGCAACCTGGAAAAATAATAAATAATCCAGCTCCTAATGCTTATAGTCCGGAAAAGGCTGACAATGTTCTATTAGACCATTCTCCGGCTTATACTTTTAGACAGAGACATCCAGATTTGAAAAGCATGAATACACCAGCACCGAATGCTTATGATCCTAGTTTATTAGATGTAACGTCTAAATTTACCTTTGGCGTAAAGGGACCAGCGGAAAAACCATCTAATAATCCTGCTCCTAATTGCTATAGCCCTGATAAAGGAGACAAAGTTGTGCACGGGTCATCACCTGCTTATTCATTCAGGCCTAAAATAAATTCTGGTAAAGTGATTGATACTCCCGGGCCCAATGCGTACAGCCCAGAAAAAGCTGACAAAATTCTATTGGACAGTGCACCACGGTATTCATTTAGATTAAAAACAAATCCTTTCAAGCCTGATGATGTTCCTGCTCCTAATAATTATAATCCAGATAAGGCCGATAAGGTTTTGATGTCTAGTGCACCACAATATACGTTCCGAATTAAGCCAGACTTTCTGAAAGTTCTTAATACACCAGGTGAATAAATTATTTTTATATATTAAAAAATATTAGCTTACTTTTTACAGCTAGAAATTTAATTAATTTTATATTTGACTTTTTCAGCTCCTAATACTTATACTATTCCGACACAAGTTAAAACGCCTTTGTACACAATTTCTGGTAGACACAAGGAACCAATTGACGAACGTTTGAAAGTACCAGCTCCTGGGACGTACAGTCCAGAAAAAGGGTACAAATTTGTGTTGACATACTCTCCACAGTATACTTTTGGCGTTAAGATTCAAACTGATAAGTATGCTGAAACTCCTGGTGAGTAAAAGTGTAACTATTATTTCGCAGTTTAATTAGTTTGATGTAAACCTCGTTATGAGAATAATATAACAAGGTACGTTTAATTAGAAACTTTTATTGATTGATTAGGTAGAATTAGGAAGCAAACCTTATAATATATAACTTATAGGTGGTTGGCCACCGCCCGAGGAAGTACTTACCACAGCCACACTCAATTCTATCGTAAACCGAAGGCTAAATATGAGGCGACCATCTTAGCCCTCAGAAGTAGCAACGAATCGATTTGCGATCTCAAGTAGCACTAATGTACTGAAGTTGCAAGTGGGTGTCTATAGGTTGCAGTAACCACTTTACTCCAGGTGGTCTGCATGCTCGTTTGCTACTTTTATTCAATAAAAACAATTTCATCAAAGATTGAGGGATGCAAATAACTGAAGAAAATAAATATACCTACGATTCTTTAGTTGCTGTGTAGATAACACAGTATTATATCTAATTTTTTAATAAAATATAGTATCGATTAATGGGTGACCACTAGTATATAAACATGCTAATAAAATAAAGCTTTACGTGTTAGGATCACGAGGATGATATAATTTTATGGAAATGTGACAATAATTTTTAATTAAATTCGTTAAATAATGTGATGCATAAAGTTGTTTATGGTTTTATATTTATTGCATTTTCAGCTCCGAATACGTACCGTATTCCATCTGTACTAGACAGTCCAGTGTACACGTTGTCAGGCCGACCCAAGACACCAATTGACGACCGGGAGCGAGTACCAGCGCCTGGCACCTACTCACCAGAAAAGGTAAGGTTGATAAAACTAAGATCCCGGTAAGAGTTCTATTGGCATAGCGTGAGGTAGAGATTTCTTCTTCGCATTCTTCTGAAATTTGACGGCCTTTTTATGTGTGCATGGTCGGTTTTCCTCCTCCTCAAAATGGAAGTAGGTGTTTTTCCACCGTTCCCCCGAAAACATGGCGGCACTTCTTGACCTGCTTTAGTTGTTTGAATGTTGTTAATTTAGACACAAAGCACAAGGGTATTAGCCAAGTTCGCAAATAGGCGACATCATATTATACTCAGTGTCGAGAAAGTCTATTCCTCAGTCGATTTTAGTACAAATTAAAAAAAAATTCGAGTGCATGAAGCTAAACGGCCTGCAGTGACTACTTAGTAGCAAAGTAGATGCCATATTTATTTGCAATACTTTGACTATCGAAACATTTATGTTGAGGTTTAAAGTATTTTACACTAATCTTTTTACAGGTGCAGATAAACAGAACTCCACAGATTACATTTGGAATTAAACATTCGCCGTTACTTGGACAGCTGAAACCGATTGAACCGCTTAGGCCTGTAGAAAAAGACAATAAACAATCTACGACTAACACAAATTCTACGAATGCAAATCAGAACAAAACGTCTGTACAGAAAACACACACTGAAGTAAGAAGATACAATGGTGATGTGAATACAAATGAAGGGAAACATGTAGAATATATTGAAAACAATGTTTCAAATATAGATAGTGACGCTCTACAAACTCGCACTCATGTTACGCATGTTCGGTCGCAAAACGAATTAAGGAGTACAACAGCTACACCAGAACCAATACATGAAAAACTGACACAAGAGATTGTTTGGGTTCCAGAACAGTCCACTCGTCGCGGCTCATACACTATTGACAAATCCGATGGTTCAGGATTTGCTGAAAGATATCAAAATAGTGAAGTGATTCCCGTAGAGAACGGTGTAATGCGAGTATCTAACGCTGGAGAAAGAGTTGGTTCTCATAGTGAAGAACATAGCAGTGAAGTAATACAGAAAGGAGGATATGTACAGAACGTAAACAAACATGTTAGCAAAGACAGGTCCCAGGAACAAAGCCAAAAGGCATCTGAGGAAGTTTACGTCGACAGGAATGTTCAAAATCTTCCAAACGGGGGATATTCTACATCTACCACGACCACGACTGTCCGAAAATTGGGAACAGCAGCTAAAACCGCAAATGCGACAACGTCGGTAATTAGAACAAACGCAGTAGTGACTTCACGCGACATTGGTGCTAAGTAATCCACTAAATTTTAAGGGTCATAATGAAATGAACGCGAAAAGTATGCTTTCGTCCTAAAGCTTCGAAATAATAAAATAATAATGTACTCGTAATCAGCTAATTTTTTATAATTTTTTTGATTAATTGTAACAATGTCTCTGTTAAAATATTGCATGTTGCTATTTATTTTTATTTATACAGCGCCTTGATAGCGAAAATATAATTGATAAGATGTAACATCATTAACATTATATCTAAATAATATTTATAAAAAGAATACATATGTAATAAAGTATCTATTTTTGTCTTACAATGTATTTTTATTTGTGCAAACTTATAAATAATTTATATGTAGGGACATAAATTAGAACAAGTCATATACGGTCAGATCTGATCTCAAACTAGGCAGAGCCTGTACTATCATTACCAAATAACTGATAAAGACACATATAATATTCTTAAATACATACTTAGAACAGAAAAATAACCAAAACAATCGTGTTCATCACACATTTGTCGGATGGGAATCGAACCCACGACGTCTGTCTTCACAGTCATTGTAAGATACCAAGAGTGAAGTCATAATTTAGCATAATTGAAAAACATAAAATGTTCAAGTGTAGTTAAAAACGCGCAAGATAAACAGTAGTTATTTTAATTAATAATGACAGGGGCGGATGTTTTTGCATGATAAGTTTGATAATTTAAGCGTAGTGTTGTTCGAATCGAAACCGGATAAGTGGCCACTGAACTAACTGCGCCCACGCATTGTTCTCAAATCATTGTAACAGAGTATTTAGTCATCAACAGGAATATTTTTCATTTTAGATTTGTATAAGCCCCGTGAAAGGCTAATTGTAATAATTAATAAATAATATTAAAAAAAATGATAATTAAAAAAGGGTATGCAAGACCAGTTGAGAATATGTTATCGATTAATATGAATCTTTTCTTTACGAACTCCCTTTTATGGAAACGGAAAATTTTTAAAAAATTCCTACAGAAAAATTGTTTCGAAAATCGTGTTTTTAACCGACTTCAAAAAAGGAGAAGGTTATCAATTCGTCTGTATTTTTTTTATGTGGGTATTTTATCTGTGTTTGTGTGGACACAACATAAATACAAACTCGTTTTTAAAAAACATCAAAAATATTATTTTTTAATTTTGAATTTAAAGCCGGGGGTTATCCATGGGTTGCAGGTTGCTTAAAACCAGGTGGCCTGGATGCTCGTTTGCTACTTTTATTCAATAAAAAAAATGGGTGATATGTGTAAATTACAGATTTGTCTAGAACCTCGAAACAGGGAATCTTAGTATGGGGCTAGTAATGTAGCCTTTAAAAAAACTAATGTTAATGGTAATTTAGTAATAAAAGTTTTGTTAGTAAACGGGTAAGCTAGCAATAACAATTTTGGCTTACAGTGGGACATCGACAATCAGATCGCGTGTTCATACATAGCGTGACGTAAATTGTCGCGTAGTATAACCATAGTCAACTCTCTGCCTCTTTGTTATGTTGGTTTAGCGACTATCTTTTGAATCACAAACAGCCGAACGAAGACAAGACCTTAATCAGTTATTGCTTTATGCGTCAAGGCCTTGTTATTATGTTTTGGAAGCGAGCGAAAAACAGAACTCAATATTAAAACATTATTATTAAGTATAGCCACGTACGTGTGTAGATATCTGAGATGTTTTTTGTTTATCGAAATCTACATTTCATTATACTGCTGAGTTGTTTTGAGTATATGTAGGTGTTTGGTTATTTTCCTCTTAGAATGTGTTTATTTGTTATTGTTATTAAGATTTAGATAGCATTTCAGCTGTTACACTGGCGATCGTTTAATGTAAATCAGTTAAATGAGCCGCGACCTCGCTGCGACCGACGGGAGCTCATGATTATGAACCTCGGTTAGGTTTGAAACTAGTCGGGCAAACCCG
>DWNH01001752.1:0-10829 GCA_018249895.1 Tiana niger | reverse complement strand
GAATATAAACGTTGAAGCTTCTAAGGCACTAAGTATGGTAAATATGGATTTTGCCACACAATTCAATACTATGTTGAAATAGCTGACCCAACAGTCGTTCTTAATATAAATTTAAATATCGTTTTATTTGTGAATTTATCTTGTCGTTAATATTTCCTAAACAAAATAGTTTCGATGTTGCATATCTGCGAGGCGTTCCATGATTACTATTTTGTGACTACATCCTTCGTACTTCATCTACATATGTATGTCATAACTATAACAAGTATCTATCTTTGTCGTTTCTTTTTTTTTCAAAAATGGCTTCCACTTTATTCGTAACGGGGCGACCGGAACGAGCTGCATCTTTGACTGGACCGAAAATGGTTAAACCAACTTTCTGCTTCTTTTACTGACACTATATTAGGTCCATAAACGTCTCAAATTTTTTTCGCAGCTTGTGTTTTTTTCTTACAAAAGTAAAAGAATATTAAAATGTAACAAATTTTTATTTCAGATTCACTTATTTTGGTGGTTAGGAAAAACAATGTAATAATGGCGGGATATTAAAGCTTTTTTAGGACTTTTTTATTATCAAAACCAGCCAGATAAAAATAGAAGGACCAAAGAGATTTTATTACAAGTTTATACATATAAAATGCCAACAGACTTTTTCCTCGCCCATTTGTCATGACTTACATTGCTTTAACTTAATGGTGTTTCATTAAACAAAATAAAATCTATTATTTATTAAAATATGAAACTATTGATATATAACTTAATATAAAGTATATATAGCAAACAAATTTACAACATTATATTCTAACATAAGTTAAAATAGTACCTATATTACTCCCAAATTCACACGAAGTCAAGATTTATTGAGAGGGCTTTGATTTATGGTTCACTCCACACATGGGTCCAAGGGTTCAAAGACAGAAAAGAAAGTTTATTTTTGGGGCAAAAACAAAGAGATCGTGGCTATTTGAGAATCGGGAGTGTTTCTTTGTACACTACCTACACTTCATTTTCCTCCACCCCGTTGTTTACCTATTAAATAAGGGTGTTTGGGTGCGGTGAAGAATCGTATTTATTCCGAGTTTCCCTATTTATTTATATTTGCTGAAACACAATTTGTCTTTACACTGGCCAAGCACCGACTTTTCCAAGGATATTCTTTAAGCCCCGATTGGCGGCACGTAATATCAAAAGATCAATTTGAGCACAGATTTAGATATATTTAGCTATTCCCCCACGACTTCGCCCACGTGTGAAAAACAGATTATTGTTTTATTTTAAAATAACCTACATATTATATACCAAATTTTACCTTTAAGGGTTTAATGTTGGAAAACGCAGAAAGTAGTTTTTTTGTGATAAATAGCTTGTTAACATGTTTTCTTGTTTCTTTCAGTGCCCTGATACCCTTCGCATATATACAAATATAGATTATTAGATATATGTAGATTATTCTTTAAAATCTGCACTGAAACGAGAAGTGGTAAGAGTAAATCTGCTCTCCCCGGTTGGGAAAAGAGATTTATATTCAGCAGTGAAAAGCGTTGAAGACGTTGTAATCAAAGATATCCATTGCAATAGAAAGATAAAAAGTAACCTTCTTACTATTCGTAAAATATTTCTTTATTATAATATCACTTTCGTTATTTTTAATAAAAAAAGGACTTGAAGTTGGCCATGATTTGAGTAACTATGAAAAGAA
This sequence comes from Tiana niger, assembly GCA_018249895.1. Lineage (NCBI taxonomy): Eukaryota > Metazoa > Arthropoda > Insecta > Lepidoptera > Hesperiidae > Tiana > Tiana niger. Next base: position 9,130 of record DWNH01001752.1, on the reverse strand, counting down.
AAACTTAAAAATCTATGCTTTAAGATCTACAGCATTGATAAACTTTTTCTCAAAATAGTTTTATTTACAACAATTACTATATAGTAATATTTTATAGTACATAATATTATAACGCGTATAATCATCATATAGAATTTTGTAAAACTTTATTTGCATATTTATTATATAATTATATTTATTTTGTTGTTTGTATTTATCTTTATATGTATTGTATGTATTTATTTTATTTATCCTTATATATGTTTATATATATTATATATACAGCTTATTATATTATTTATTATATATATGTACGTATTATAGTAGGTATATACCACCGTAGTTACTTGTGTTCCTCTCCCCAAAGGTTGGCTGGTAGAGAATGCTTTAAGCATTAAGCCCGCCTTTTGTTCCCTTAGAAATAAGGTGCAAAAAAGATTAAATAAATAAATAAATAAAATAAATTTTCTTTTTTACTTTTGTAATAAATCTGCTGAAGTGTCGTCTTAGTGGAAAATTAACTTGCCATACCAGTTTCAGCCACAAAATGTAGATTAGGTCACAGACTTGGTTTTAGACAGGGCTTAAAAATGTTTTCTTTCACTGAATTGTTGAATTTAATTGAAATGAGTTTCATATCTCAAATGCTTGTCTTCTTCAAAATAATTTTATTAATTAGTTATTAATAAATAATTAATTAGTTAATAGTACCCATAACATTAAAAGATGAAATTACAAAAGTAATAGAGTTACTATAAACTTAGTTTGCGTGAGTAAATTACTGCTGGTTGGTTATTACTGAACTGTAGTTTAGATAGATAGGTGTAGGAACTGTAGTGTGTTATAATTTTAAATATACAATATTTATAAGTGTATAACTTTTATTTCCAGGAGTTATTAACAAGACATAAAATAGTCTGTGCAGAGTTTCTAGAAGCAAACTATGATAAAGTGTTTAGTCATTACCAACGGTTACTAAATTCTGAGAATTATGTTACTCGACGGCAGAGCCTCAAGTTGCTTGGGGAGCTGTTGTTAGATCGGCACAACTTCTCCATAATGACCCGATACATCACAAATCCTGACAACCTCAAACTTATGATGAACATGCTTAAAGAAAAGTCACGTAATATCCAGTTTGAAGCTTTCCATGTTTTTAAGGTATGATTGCAAGTATTTTAAAAATAGCATATCTAAATGCAACAAAAGATGCCCTGAAATGTTATGATAATTTAAAATCATGAATAACTTTTAATGAAAACATTATTTATTATTATAAATAAAATATTTTAAAAGTGTGAACCATTCAGAACAGTCATGCTGAAATTCAGGCTCATTAAATAAAATTTACACCTTTTTTTCCTCAGTCCATACTGCAATAAAGCAATGATTATATCATAAGATTATTTTAAACTTAAGTGTAATATTGGGTTTTCACACCTAGATAAACTTTATTTCAATGTAGGTATTAATAGTAGGTAGGTACATTACGATACGTGTGACTCAAGTTGTCTGTTATGGCAGGGCGTGAAGTTAGTGCGCGAGCGTAGCGAGCTAAGTCAAGTTAAATCACAAGTATCGTATATCATTTATTTATTAGTATTTTAATATTTACTATTTTATATCTTTCATTGCAGGTATTTGTAGCGAATCCGAATAAACCAAAACCAATTTTGGACATCCTCCTAAGGAATCAGGATAAATTGGTAGATTTCCTTACGAAGTTTCATACAGACCGTTCAGAAGACGAACAGTTCAACGATGAGAAGGCTTACCTTATAAAGCAAATCAAAGAACTCAAGCCCTCAGAACACTAACGTTTATTGCATTTTATTATTCGCCACTTCCTCCACAAAATGAAGTTAGATATAGATGCTATTATATTAAATGCGCTTCTAAGTCACCGGAGGGTGTTGTGCACTAGGCTCTGTAATAAATGTTGGAATTCTAATGAATATTATATTCGGTCTGTGATGAGTCAGGAAAGAAAGTATATTTGTGCTACGAGCAAATTAACATTTTTAATGAAAATTTGTAGGGTTAGAATTATTTTACTTATATCTTTTGTAAGTTGACAAACCATTTTAGTTCTTATGACATGTTTAGTGACAGTTCCTAGGTCACAATGGAAAGCATTCACATTAGTTTATGTATTGTCTTACAATTTGGACTACAAAGATAGTATAGAATAAAAGCAGTTGTTTGAGATCCACTGCTAGATATTTGTAAATATTGTCAATTTGTGGAAAACATTGTATTCTCACTTTTTTATGTTTCTTTTATATTAGTATCAGAAATATAGATTGTTAACTATTAAGACATGTAATGACTGCCACAGTTTGGTGTTTATTACATATGATTTTACTATTGTGTATGAAGTTTTTTCACAAAAACATTACATTAATTTTATTTGCAAAATTGCTTAGTAGAAATCCAAGTTTTATTGTGTAATTTATTTTACAAATGTTTTGTAATATTCATGTATCCCATTAATTATAAACATTCTTGAGGCACTTTTAAAATATATTGATTTTTATTTTGTCAATACGTCATTAACACGATTACATTTTTATGGAAACTGAATAAAATAAGCTATTTATATGATTATTTTATTTTATTGCATTGTAAGATAAGAATAGAAATATAAATAATTATAAACTACTAGGCAGGGTCTTCCAAAGGAGTTATAAGTAAATAAAAAACAGAATTTTAGTATCACATTTATTTAAACACAAGCATCTATGTAATTCACTGTACACTTTCTTATTCCCTAATCTGTACATTGTTGACAAGGGTTTGTTATGATGAGACTACTTGAAGGATCGAATAGGCCGCAGTAACAGACGAGTATATATTTACATATAAAAAGCAATAAACTAGATTACTTCCATGTGAAAAGTGTTACATTTTTGGTTATGAAAAACAAAGGAGTTTCACTCGAATACATCTCTTCATAATTTAATCATAACCATAAGGAAAAGTATTGTGTTAATATTTACTGCAAATATAAATAAACTGGTTGTGCTTTTAATTAATTATTGCATTTTTTCGAAATTAAATTAACACAGTTCGTTTCTAATTAACATAATAATAATAACATTGGACTAAAATAGTATAGTCACGATTAACAAATTCATATACAGATTATAAATAAAATGTACTCTGGTGAAACTCCGCTACATATATCTACGAATATGTATTTACATATCATTTTTACTTCTTAATTATTATGTTATTGGCTTTAATGCGAATATAGTTTAATTAATTAAAAGTTTTAATTTTTATTACATTCCATGTTTGTTATAAAATTATGAATTCCTCTATGAAATTATAACAATATCGGGTTATCATTGAATGGAAGACTTGAAGCGGGCGAACTTGAACCACATTACCATTCATACTAGCACTACTAAATTATAGGAAAATAAAACAAGTACCTACTCAATGAAATGAAAAACCTTGCTCTGGATTTTCAGTGTTAGTTGCTGACTTCAAACTCAAATCAAAGCTGACCAAATACATGAACCTAGTATTACGTTAGCTCGAACTTTATTAAAACCAACAACTGATTTTGTAAATCCAATTGTATGTAAATGCCGGAAACAGGGTAAGAAGTCAATTGAAGTGCGTTCAAAAACCTATCAAATACATTTATATTTCTGAAAATCTACATAATGTTACGTATTATTGTTACTATTCAATTAACGAAATAAAGAAAAATATTGATAGCAAGAATCTCCAGTAGATTTTAAGATTGATAAGTCCTTTCTATGAGCAGTGGCGGGGCGAGACCTAAATTTAATGTGGGCGACGTATACGAGGCCCTTATTATGCTGAGAAAAGGTGGAAGAAGGGGATAGGGAGGCAGAAGGGGAATTTTACTTTGTTTTATTATTTAATTTTATTTATTTTGGCTTTGACACGCGACGCCCTTCGCGCCTTAAAGCCGTAGACGAAGATCCACATCGCCTAGGCTTTACGCCGCCTCTGCTATGACAGATGTTGAGGAGTAAAAGTAGTATGAAATAAACACAATGGTAAAGGCAATACACTTATAAAGGCAGTACATTTATTAATTGAATAAAAACAAGAAAGACGACGAAGGTACCGCAATCAAGTGACAGTAGCCATTTGCAATTCATCTGCTATTTGAGGTCTTGGCCGCTTCTACGATACACAACGCCTAGCATGGCGAATATAGTAATTTACCTAAATCAATTACTTTAAATGCCAATGATACATGAAAGATGAGGCACAGGAACAAAAAAGAAAATACAGATACGACTCTTTGTATAATAGATGTGTCGTGTTACGTAAGTAAGTAATACAGTACAGTATTAGTGAATTACGGTTGTATTTCTACTATCGGGCGACCACTAGTAGAACTTCAATTGCAGTCATTAAATGTCAATAACTTTAAGCGTGAAACAGTAGGCATTAGTGGGTCTAGGCTGATCTAATCTAGAAATAATTGCTTTAACGCCGAATGATAACTTCAAAATGTCTGACAATGACATAAGGTGCGGAATGTTGAAGTGTTGTCACGCTACGTACCTTGTCATTGCCATACATTTTAACTTATCGTTTAGCATTAAAGATTTTAAGTTTTTAGTTTAGACCCACTGGCTGTTGCCATTTGAAATAATTTAGGCTAAAATTACGACCATAATGTAGGTAGGACTTGTCTCCCTTCTCATCACCTAATATTGGTTATAATGTAATCATCTTATTAATATAAAAGTTTATGACATGATTATATTATATACAGGAAAATAAAAACATCAACCATACCGATCTACAGATTGAGGAATAAAGTTAATTTCAATCTTAGAATATCCTTCTCGACTTATAGACTAAAAATATTCTATCATAAAACATACATAGGTTATAGGCAAAACACCTATCACAAATTAAAAATTTTGCGATTCTGGTTTATTATCAGTCAATAAATATAAATAAACTCAATATATAAAATAAATACCTTAACTCGTGGAAGAACGATAGAATGTTAAATAGAAGAGATAGTCTCTATATATGTATATTCCGGTATAAATAGTATCATAATTTCCAAGGAAGTATTTTTTATGGAAATATTTCTAGCAATTACAACATTTTGGTTTCATATGTCATTGTTCATTTACGTATTAGTATAGTTCTCTTGCGAACCTAATGTATTAATCTTAACTAAAAACAACTATTTAAAAGGTTTACTATAGAATTACTCATTAATAGACTTCACAGGTTAACACCTGTGTCGCTGTAGCCGCCCTCCTTCTCTAACGTGAACCAATTACCTGTTAAGCTTCATTTAGAAGGGAATTATGGATTCCGATAGAAGATATTAAAGTGATTATCTAACTTCTTAGACGCAACTTTGAGGTTGCATGTGTGCACTAACATCGAATCGCGTGCTTATAACAGAAATGATTAGAATATCCTAATGAATTGACACTGACCTATTACTTGAATGATACCTATTGGCTTTACTATGGTAATTAGAATTGTTTTTTTTAAATCAAAGTGCAAGAAAAGTTTAAATGAACATTATATGAGACGCTACACTTACACAACATTCTAAATCTAATTAATATGACCAACCAGGCAGTGTCGGATACGTGGTTTTTGCCAACTATATTTTTCTAACTACTGTAATAACGGGAACCACTCTAAGCAACACATATATGAACTACAGAACTACCTACTAATTCATTAGAAAGATTTAAATTACTGATAAAATAAGGAGATCGGTAATATAGAAACCTTAATTTAATAGATGACATAGAAACGCAACTTTACAGCCAATGTAACAACTTTAACGTCCATTTGTATTATCACATGTGTAGGCAGTACTCGTATTTTATTGTTACGTATGTACAGATTAGGATTTTCCACTAATATAATAAAGTAATAATTGTGGGCGATTGCCCATGATAAATAAAAAAATCATAGGCCGTTTTAATTCATATTGCAACCGTTGCTGTTGTGGATGTCTCTTTACATGCAATTTATGTTAAACTTTAATGAGTTTACAGCTGCAACGCTACGAAAACCTCTACAAATCCGACCGAATACTACAGTCTCCTAGAAAGCTTGAAAAAATCTTATTCGATTATTTTGAATCTGATACATTTTTTTCAAGACTTCGCCCACTTTTATTACTGAGGCGTTTCTCGTATACGGTTTTCATCAGTACGTGCACTCAACACATAATGACAAGTTGTTCAGTATTAGCGTAGACGAAGCCTCGTCTGAGCTATATTAGTTTACTAGAAAACACGACAAGCTCTTATTCGATTATTTCAGACACTAACAACTCGCTTACTAAAACATCCTTTAAAGACGTCACACACACTACTGAAACGTTTCTCGTGTAAAAAATTCAAAGTAGTATTAGTAAATTTCATCATAGTAGTAGTAGTAAAGGTAAGTATTCCAAAATTGTACTTTATTTGAGCACTGTTCACGTAGATAACACTTACACTGCGAAATTACAGTTCAATAACACGTGGAGAATAAAAACTGATAATGATGATTACTTTATTTTCTAAACTTGCCATACTGTGGGTGTGTTAACTCAAAATAGTTTCATCAATACGTGCACTTAGCTCATGATGACGAGTTGTCCGGTGTTGTTGGCGTACACGAAGCCTTGTCCGGGCTGCGGAGCCCAGCGGAGACAGTTGAGACTGCGGAAGCCGTGCTCCCAGTTCTGCTCTAGCTCCTTGACCGGAGTCAAGCCCGTGCGTCCTGAGCTATCTGAAATATTATTTTTAATAGTATGGCTATTACTCTTTGGAGTGACAACGTTACAAGTACTATAACTTGGGTAATAGTACACTAGTACTTAAGGCAAGGCTCGACCTCGAGTGAGAGGGCCCGATTAGCGGAAACGAGAGAAGCGCCAAAATGTTCTATAAATATAACATGCATGTATTATACTTATAAACAATACGGTAACCATCTGAATGATAGTGAAAACCGCATCAAAATCAGTCGCGTAATTTAAAAGATGGAGGTGGGGGGGTAATTAACCCTGTGGGGGTAAATCAGCTATTTTACGGGGGTAAGAAAGACCCTAATTATTAGGATTATAAAATAAAAAGTACAGAAAAAAGTTTGTTTGTATTAGCTTGTATTGTTTGTTTTGATAACATTTTAAAGGCGGGGTAAAATCAGTTTTTCTCATAGGTCACAGAGGTAACAATATTGAAAAGTTTAGGAATAACTGGTATAGAGAAACATAGATGTGTGAAGTGGGTTTGTTTCATACTATATAGAGACAGATAGAGACAGTAAAAGTTCGCGGCGTACCAGGCGTGTCGAGGCGGTAGAGCAGCGCGAACACGTTCCGAGGGTGCGGCGCGTGCGGTGCGTGCGGCGCGTGTGGCGCGTGCGGCATCGAGCTGAAGCGGCGGCTGCCGAGCCCCACGGCCAGGTGGCGCGCGGTGGGCGACAGCGCCACCGACACCGCGCTCTGCTCCAGCGCCGCCGTGTGCAGGCACTGCCCCAGCCGCGACCACTCCAGCGAGTACACTCCTACCACACACGCGGCGCACGTTACACACGAACACTAGATAGGTTTTGATACTTAGCTCGGGGAGGTTCTGCATGGACACGCAATTTTTTTATAAATAAATATCTTTTCACAACTCACATTGTGTAATGAGCACGAATATTTGTTCTATGTCAGGATGTAAAATTATTTATTTAAGTATGTATGAAATGAAATTGATTTATTCATTACAAGGTATTTACATACACTCAATGAAAGTCAAAAAAATCAATGAATTCATCGGCTTTAGGCGCTCTTATAGATAGTGTTGACCGGGAGAAAAAAGCCGGCGGAAAAAAACTCTCGGCACTCCTTTGAAATAAGTTAAAATTACATTCACAGTCTGCAGCGCAGCTTCAGCTTGATAGGGAGCACACAGTAAGACAACAGTATATACATATATACAGCTCAATAAACTATTATAATTTCGGGAAACAATGGCGGCGTTAGAAGCACACGGTGTATTGAAAACAATAACGTACTCGTACAACATTATTGAATTAAATTCAAAAGCTAATTACAACGAACGCAATCACTCGTAAAACGAAACCGTATTCACTTCAATTGCAATCATTAAATTGGAGTCGGGTGTGTTTATTTTGTTTGTTAATTAAGTTAATTGCCGGGAATGCGGTTTATTGAAATTAATATGAGGGTGATACGTCATTCTGACACTTGTGACGGTTTGATGTTCTACTCGTAAAGGTTCACTAAACTATTTACCAGTTGTGCTAAAATATAAATCTATGATGGTTTCTTTTTATTATATAGGTAAGAACTAACTTTGCAACTCAGTGATATCCGTACTTGAGCTATTACAGAAATGCGTTCCTACTTCTGAGGACTAAAACGGTCGCCTCATACTTAATGCATGCTAATAACCACAACCTCTTTTATAGAATAAAATTAGCAAACTAGCGTGTAGGCCTCAGGAGGCCTGGTGTTAAGTGATCACTGCAACCCATGGATAGATGCGTTGCTACTTCTGAGGACTAAGATGGTCGCCTCGTATTTAGTGAACTCCGACATCCACACTCTCTTTCCAAAACACAATAAATTGCTTCACGGTAAAGTTGGGTGTGGCGTGGTGTGGATGTCTTCTGAAACACAATAACTAAAAGGTGAAGCGTTACAGTTCCACTCTGTTATATCGTTACTGCGAAGAAAAATTCAGTTTTCCAACAGATAAAAATCAAAATATATAAAAATTAGTAGAAACAAGAAAAAAACAATTCAGGCACTCCTTACTTTTATTTATGGCACATTTAAAAAAGAAGTGATATAAACCCGACAATAAAACCTAACTTGCTAGAAGTTGTAAAAGTTTTTCAATTTAATTTTTTAATCATTAGTTATTTTCGTAGAGATAAAACACAATTTTTAATAACACAAATTTTAATGGCATTTGTAAACGCCGGAGTCTGTAGGTGCACCTGTGGCGTCTGGGTTCAAGGGATTATTTTAAATTGTTGCGAGTACATTGCAAGTTTTCAGCATGTGAATAAATTATACATCTTCATCTATGACTGGCCTCGTGGTCTAGTGGTTAGCGAACCTGACTGCTAAACGGGAGGTCGTGGGTTCGATCCCCACCTAGAA
>DWNH01001751.1:0-10830 GCA_018249895.1 Tiana niger | reverse complement strand
GAGCAATCCTAGAAATTTTGTAGATTCTGTTTGTCTAATAGGCGTACCCATATCATTTATATCCTTCTGTTAAACATATTAAGTTTTAATTTATTCAGAGCAGAATTAATCAAAATTATCATAAAACATGTGGCACCATTCCTGCAAAAGACATTACCAATCATGACCTAAATACATTAGGAGCAATTGAATGAACTGTGTCAGACATATAGGGAAGCCGTCATGTGTTACAGACAGACAGACGGGTCACTTGAACAACACCAGAGGAGTCATCAATCCTTTGCGGCTTTTGAAAGGAGAGCTCTTTTAGCGTGTTTTTGATGAACTACCGGGTCATAGACCGCTGGGAACTCCATACGAGGAAGATTATTCCGTAAATTGAGGTGCGTGAAAAGAATTACCGTCCAAATTCGTTAATCCAGTTATAACAAGGCCACGAAGTAACGTTAAGGTTAAGGTTGGAAGATTAAGCTTGGTTTGATTGATTAGGCTTCCCAGAGATTCCAGTGAATTCCAATTATTGAACGGTCGCCAGATGTGCATCAGTCAACGAATGATATTGGAGATCAAATGCAACAGAAGATATCAATAGTACTAGGTCATTTATAGTCTCTCTTGACTCTACTCTTATAAGTTTCTCTTTTTCTGTTGAAGGAAGTGGCATGTAGCAAGCAGCGTACCCAGTTTAAAGTAGTTTGCAACCATATTCAATGTCAGTATTGTAGTCCTTGATGAAATCAAAGCGTTAATGGATGCGTTGGTATTGCTGAGCACTCAGATGTGCGTCGTGTTTACCTAGTGTGCTGCGACAATCACACTTTCAAAACAAACATTTGCTTCACGGTACTTCCCCGATCGGCGAATGTTCCAACTATTCTTATTTCTATATTACGAAACATACAAAGAATATCAAATAAGCTTATTCCGGTATTTAACAAACAAAATTAGTATCCCATAAATCTACTTAAATATTGCTTACGAATAACAAATGATGTTAGTAAAAATGTATCGACCATGTCTAGGTCACTCGGTTGCTGGCCGTTGGGCCAGCGTGGTCATCTCAATAAAATTAAAAATAGGACGATTGAATGAAATGAACCATAGAATGAGGAAGTTGTCGTTAGAGTGACTCACTCCGCTGAATGAAACAGTTGTTCATTCGTCTCGTTCATTCACGTCCTCGTGTCTCACCTTGTTATTTTTGTTTGGGATTATTCGTTGCTGTTTTTAAGATATATTTTGGGCACATCTTTGTAAATAACGTGATTGCTCATGTTTTACGCACCTATTTATGTCTGTTCAATTTGTGAGCACTTCCACATGCTCTAGTGCAAACTGTATTTGTTGATATGCGGTCAGCTCTTTTTCTATCTGATAGGTGGTGGTGGAGGAGTACTGCCGAAGGTTGCATATGCTTGTACATGGGTTGCAGTGACCATTTAACACCAGGTGGCTCGGTTGCTACTTTTATTCAATATAAAAAATAATTAAAGAATGCCACATTGTAGATATACGTTGTGTTGTTGCAGGTCAATGGGAGAAGCTGCCGCTGTGGACGCTGGAGCGCGAGCTGGTGGTGCAGGACATCGCCGAGAAGGAGAGCATCAAGGTCCTCGAGAAGGCCACCGTGCCCATCGTCAAGATGACCGACAAGTACTCCGACGTTAAGGTGAGCCAACTGACTACACCTAGCGCACTATCAAGATATACTTGATTTAAGCTTCCACTATATTTCTTTGTAGGGTTGTCCTATAGATTTGCAATGTGTTATGAAGATAGTGGTTAATTCAATAAAAGAAGCAAGCCAGAAACATGAATGCACCAATGCCGGCAGGTGCCGCGGGTGAATCATCGCAATAAAAGCGACCAAACACACAGTACGTTCGCGTCGCTGAACGCACTGATGCGCACGGCGCGGCGGCGCGGCGCAGCGGCCCGCTCGCGTGCGATACACCTTTTAAAATTAATTTTACTTGAGAATTATGTACATTTTAAATGAGAATTATGTTGTGTTCTTTGACTGCGCTAGCAACGTCATTGAAACTAGTTGTGTTTGACGCACAACCGTCGCTTGTGTCTGGGGGTGTAATTATGAGACTCTGCAACAGCTAGCTATAATATAAGGTATATTTAAATAAATAATTAACAATCAATCATTAAGTGTGATCATGTAATACAGTTAGGTACATTTTCCGTAAAAGTCTATTAAATGTAAAATACACCTACAGTTAATTACACCCAATCTTAAAGTAAACCAATCTATTGTTCTTCGAAATGAGAGTGTGGTTGCTGGAGTACCGGAATTACGAGGCGACCATCTTAATCGTCAGAAGTAGCAACGCATGTATTTGCGATCTTAGGGCTAAGGTACTGCCTGAAGTTGCATGTCAATTGCAGGCCAGCCAGGTGGCCTCATACGGCGCACACAGAACATAAATCGTAATATAAAAGTGCTTCAGTTTCACCTCTATAAAGGCGCAACCTGCTTGCCTCCGATATCTAGCAAGATACACATTTGATAATTCCAATATATTTGACATTAACATTATTAAGAGTTGAATACTAAAATTTCTGACAATATAAATTGGGCACAACAAAGAAATGATCCATTAATGTATATAATATCAATTTATGTTATATTTGATCAGAGTGGCCTCTTGATCTAGTTGTTAGTGACTCGCACAGCTGGCACAGCTGAGCCGCAGATCGTGGATGTCGATTCACAGCTAGTTTGGTTTGCGTCTGGGTGTCAAATTATTTATATAATTTGTGTATCAGTTGTCTGGTAACCATAGTACAAACGCTGCCTAGTTAGGTTAGGTTAGGTTAGGTTAGGTTATAGGCTATTTTTTCCATTTATATTGTACTGGGTTTCGGTCCGCGTCTTCGCCCGCACGGATTCCGATGTATGATATTTGTCGGAGTGAGAAGTATTTGTGTTAATCCAGGTTATCCAAACATCTGAATATTCAAACATAAAAACTTTGACATTTATAGTATTTGTTATCAAAAACTTATAAAATATATCTGTTTGTATGTTACAGGTGGACATTTCGTTCAACATGAGCAGCGGCGTGAAGAGCGCGGAGCTCATCAAACACTTTAAGGTCAGTGGCCGCGTCTGCTGCCAATGTAGTGTTGGCCTTTTGCACTCGACATTCGGCATGTATTGTAGGACTTGTTACATATACTCGTATAGTCATTATATTAACTGCTGAAGCGACAACTTGTACAGCGAGCTCCGTGGAGGTAGTCGAGTTAGGAGAGTTGACAGTTTAGTCCTCGGTAGGGGCACGGAGGTGGCGCGCGCGGCGCTCCCGTGCCGGAGGAACTCCAGCCTAGAGGGCACACGTAAACAAAAAGGAGAAACTTGAGTTCGTTACGGACAAGTATTTAAAGCTAAAATTTATATATAAAATATGAGATACATATTATATTATATGTATATTAAATTAAATAATCTTTTAATAGATGGCGTTACTTTCTTGTAATTTACCTAAATCAATGGTTCCAAATGTCATTTATAACTGAAAGGTGGAGGATACGAACAAATAATGAAAATAAATATACGATTGTTGTGACAATGTGTTTTTTATGTTGATTATAATAAAGATAATGTTAAAACTGCTGTTTTCATTGAATTATTTTTAAAAATAAAATTGTAAAATATGTGACGTCACATTTAGCAATTACTATAGTTAGTTATATTACATTCTAGTTATATTTTTGTATAATAGAGAATAAAAATCAATTTGCTTTGTCTGAGCCTCTAACAAATCGAGTCGACTAATAAAATATACACATAAAACCAGTTTTTGATTATTTTAGGGCTCCGTCAATTATTTCGTAATCCAAAATAGTTCCGTCACCCAGAAAGTTTGAGAAGCGCTGCTTTAAGCGAACAATTTAGATTATTTAACAGATAGGCGGAGCAGCTCCCAGATACACTGTATATATGATCTATAACGTGTCATCACTAGTGTATATACAGGAAGAAACGTGCGTAGATAACAGTAAGGCCTTGACTCGTCGCCGTGCACTTGTACAAGCACCGCGGTTACGTCACGCGGTGTTGTTTACGACTTATAACACTGATGGAGCTTATGCGAACATACCATCGCCACGCCCTTTTCCGCCGTTATGCTATATTATACAGGATAGGATGAAGCGACCATTTAATCCCAAGTATCCAATGTATGATCTCAAGGAAGCTTGCGTGCGAAAGTGCAAATTGTACCAGGAGGTAGTTTTGCCAGGGAAGCACCACCGCCACACCCAATTCTATCGTGAAGCGATTTATCATGTTTTAAAAGAATAATGAGGTCAGGATCATGAGACGTTAGACAAGTTTACTAAATGAATTATTGTATTGATAAGTGTGCAAAGTTTGGATTAATCCGACGTCTCAAAGTGGGTGAAATGAAGGCGTTCAGATTCCGTTACATGTTTATGTACATACATACATGCATACAGATGAAGCGAAATAAAGTCAGGTAGCTTTACCAAGGACGTACTAACCCTTATACACGTATTACAGGAGAAGTATCCAGTTCTCTCGCGGTTGGTGATGGTGCTCAAGCAGTTCCTCCTGCAACGGGACCTGAACGAGGTGTTCACCGGCGGCATCTCGTCGTACTCCCTGATCCTCATGTGCATCAGCTTCCTGCAGCTGCACCCGCGGCCCGAGCGGCTCCGCCAGCCGCACAATCTCGGCGTTCTGTTGATCGAGTTCTTTGAGCTGTACGGGAGGAAGTTTAACTACGTGAAAACTGCTATCAGAGTCAAAAACGGCGGCTCGTATGTCTCCAAGGATGAGATACAGAAGGTGCTGTTCAATACAAAACGTTAAGAGAAATTTTAAGATTGACTTAATCTTAACATAAAATGATTGTTACACAAACTTAGAACTCTTGACTAGAAATTATGACAATCCTCAGGTAAAAGACGTAGTCAGTTTAGACAATTGCCTACTACAAAAGGTATACAAGGGAACTCTTTAATGACAAACAGCACAAACGTAGTGATTGAGTTCATGTAAAGCTTATAATAGTCTTTTTGAGATAGGTTCTAGAATTGTTAATCTTGACAAGTTGGATTTTGACTTCCCGTTGCGGGGATGCCAGTTGAATCCCCGCACCCAGCTTTATTTAATAAAATAACGGAATATGAGTAATAATTTTAAATTAGTTATCATTTGCACTTCGGGCACTGATATTGTGAAAAAATATGCTTTAGAGCATCAGTGTAAGAGTGTTCCATAGCGTTCTTAATGACGTGTGCACGAGATGGACTGATGGATCAGCTCCTCGCTAGAGCAGCAGTGGGACGGTTATGGGTAACAGTGCTGATGAGGCTAAAGTAATCCAATATTTGTTTATAGGAGATGAACGACGGCCACCGACCGTCGTTGCTGTGCATAGAGGACCCGCTGACGCCCGGCAACGACATCGGCCGCTCCAGCTACGGCGCGCTGCAAGTCAAACAGGTATGTTCATGTATTATGTCCATAGCCGACGGTAACCACTTGCCATCAGGTGGCCCGTCTGCTTCATTACTAGGTTTAAGCAATAAAAAAAGCCTGTGCTATAGTAACCAGACAACTGATGAACATTCATAAATATTTTTAAATACATACTTAAATAAATATTTTTAACAGTCAGAAAACAAATAAATATTCATGCACATCACACAAACATTTGTTCTGGGTGGGGTTCAAACCCACGACCTCTCGTTTAGCAGTCAGGTTCGCTAACCACTAGACCACGAGGCCAGTCAAATAATTATTATTTAGTTGTGTAATGGGTTCAGTAATACTGAGTGCGTGATGTTCCCGCAGGCGTTCGACTACGGATACATAATCCTGCAGCAGGCGGCGGGCGTGCAGAGCGCGCTGGTGGCGCGGCACAGCGCGCTGGGCCGCGTGCTGCGCGTCACGGACCACGTGCTGCAGTACCGCCGCTGGGTGCGCGACACCTTCCAGCCGTACTTCTTCCCGCTGCGCCGCGCCAGCCCCGACCACAGCCCCGACGAGCCCACCGACAGCGAACAGGTAACGCATTTCATTTGTTCATAGTGCTTTGATGATCGTTGCCAGCTGCTGCCACATCAGCAAACGAGCCTATAAGCCACTTGGAGTTAAGTGCTCCCTGCAGCCTTGAAACATCCATAGCAAACCTCAGGCAATACTGTAGTCATAACTGAGATCATAAATAAAAACATTGCTACTCTTACGAGCTAAGGTACCGCCTCATGTTAATGCACTCCGGAAACAATAACTTGCTAGACGGTACAAGTGGTGTGTTAGTCCATGCTAACATGTACGTTTTCCCCAGGAGTGGTCGGACAGCGGGTCGGGCGCGGGCGGCGGGGGCGGCGCGGGCGGCGGGGGAGTCCCGGGCGGCGCGGGGGCCGAGCCGGGCGCGCCGGGGACGCTGGGCCCGCGCGGGAACACGTCGCCGCCGCCGCTCTCCGCGCTGCAGTGCTCCTCGCCCACGCCGCGCCGCGTCTCCGCGCACCAGTCGCTCATCATACACCACATCACCAGCAATTCGGACTTCAATAATATACCCTCAGGTTACTATCACATCAGTCTTTTTTTATATTTTTTTTTTTCAAAAATAACAATAATCAAATGTTTAGTAATATGTGCCCATTGATCATATTATGAATGTCAAAGTTTGTATATTTGGATGTTTAGATCATAGTAAGTTTTGATAATTGTTAGTCAACCACGCAAAAACGGCTGGGCTGATTTGGATGAAATTTGTTACACGGTAGATCTTAACCTGGGTTGAATACTTTTCATTCAGGTAAATGCCATGGCTAGACTGAATACCATGTGGACAAAGACGCGAACGAAAGCCAATCTTACCACAAATTTAGAAATTATCGCTCTGCATAAAACTTACGGACGAGGTTTTGTCTAAGGCCACTAATATCGTGACCATAATAAAGAACAAAGTTGAGCGTAATTATAGTAGTGTTAAACAGCTTATGTTGAAAAACTAATCTTGTATTTAATGTCCAGGAGTAATGCAGCAACGTTACGGCGGCTCCACCGCTAACCCGAACAACAACAACAACAACAACAACAATAACAACAGCGGGGGCAGCGGCGACGGCAAGAACCGGCCGCGGTCCTTCAGCTCGAAGCAGAGACGGTACAACGGCTCGCCGCCGTCCAGGTCCTACCGGGGCGGCGGCGAGCGGCACAAGAAGCGGCGGCAGTACGCGCAGCCGCCGCAGCGATGATACAGAGGAGCCGCGCCGCACAAGCGCAAGCCGCGGCGCGCCAAGGACACCTAGTCCCGACATCCAAACTGCTGAGATATTTATGTATGTGATAGTGACAGTGGTACATCCAGTGTGATGGTAAAGTGCAGTGTTGTTTCTGCAGACGACTGCAACACAGTCCAGGTTGGAATTCAAGTGTTTGATGGTATGTTAAGTAGTTTACAAATGGCTGTGTGTCGGTTATTGTTGATCTTTAGGACTGAGTGTAACCGTCACGGAGCTCCTTAGATGTATGGATAGGTTTAAATTACAGTGAGACTACAAGCTGTACTGTCTTGGGTGTTATCATGCTGTAGTGATATAGTTATGCTAGTGCAGTATGATATCACTCTGGGACTGTACTGTGACTACATTAGATCTAATGAGTGTATAATTATGAAATATCAATAACATATTTTCAATAAACGGTTAGTTTAAGAGACAATGAGTGGTGCGGAAATGAATGTGTTTTGTATAAAAGTGTTAAGCGTGGAGCTGTCAATGCTTGAGCGAGTTCATTCTATTGTATGTTAAGTTATAAAGAGAGCCTCTAACTGTGTTGGAATGAGTGAGTTATATATGAGTAACATAGGTAGATATTTACGTATAAAACCAAAAAATAGAGGAAACATTTCATTTGAAAATGGAAAAAAACATATGTACAGGTTTTATGAATGTTAATTTTTGGTCAAGCTGGTACTACACAGATAAGAAAGGCTGGTACCAAAGCCACACCTTTCGTGCTGTGTTACACGCTGCAGCTTGCATATTCTTGAAGGTGATATTACTATTTTCTGTAATCAATATGAACTGTATGATATGTATTGTGATTGAACCAGTTTTGCCGAATGTGGTGCATGTTACGGGCCTTATACACTGTGGCTGGAGACAGGGAAGCATTGACCACTAGGGAACAAACCTAACATCGCATTGGTATACATATTATTAGTTTTATTTGCTTTTCTCATATATGTATGGACAATATGTAATATACATATATTGAAATGAAACTGGGTCTGTGGAAAAAAAAAGGTTTTATACAATTTATATTTGATCAATGACTGATTTTGACGACCCTTGAAGTAAAAAATATAATTGGCCCAATTGTTTTCATTTAAAGAGCAGTACAGTGACAGTGTACAGTTTAAAAATGAGAGTACTGTTTTTATTGTACGCTGTGACACCTAAAGCCTGCGGGCAAATTAATATCTAAGGCTGCAGCTTGTAGGCGGGCAATGTTTGCAAACAAAAACAGTTTTTCAAACTACAAGAGTTTCTTAAGGCCGTGTTTCTATAATATATTGGAATATATTTGCAGTCCATGTTTCCTATGACTCGAGCCATTGTAGTCACACAGTACTTGAGTAGTTTTAAGACATTTTTATAACAATATATTGCAAACCACAAGCGAATAGCAATAAAAAATAGACTGATAGTGAGTTTCTAATACATACGATGCAGATAAGGTTTTCATGTAGATGTGCTCTAGGTGAACTGTAACATACAAATATGGAGGTCGATTTGATACTTTGGAACAACAAATTTGGGTTGTTAATATTGTTGTCAAACTTTTTACTATTAAAATTTGTATATATTTGTTTTCAGTCAATAGTGACTGTTGTTTATATGACGTGTTACATATTGATGTAAGTTTATCAGTTGTCTGGTTACCATAGCACAGGCTCTGCCTAATTTAATTTGGAATCAGACGACCGTATGTGAGTTGTCCCAAGATATTTATATTTATTTATAGATATTTAGTTTCAATATAATATTTTAATATCCACTCATCTCACCAGTTAATTTTTGACATAACCAACTTACAACTGTACTATGTGAAGTAGTCGAGTGTTTAGCTATGCACATTTACAGGAACATCAACCACAAACATTTACCAATAAAGATTTACTGTGTATTCTCAATGGTGATTGTTACAAATCCTTATGGTCTGCTGGCCGCGATTTCTTCACGTCACCAAGCAGATGTTCTTGAACATACTATAGACAGGTGCTTCTAGGCAGATGGATATGAGTTCAAGATGACCAATAGAATCAACAACTGTAGAGCTTTAGAGGTATAGAACGTACAGTAGCATGAAAGCAGACTTTAAGCTTTGCCATTTGTGGTCTCCTCATCACAGACATCCCTCAGCCTTGTGTTAGTTGGGTGTTATAATTGATGTATAAGCCACGGAAGTGTACCGCGCCGATGGCAGCGCGGCGAGAGGCGCCTGGCGGTCGTACTTTGCTGTTGCCCTGCTATATATTGACAGCTATCCATTCAGACATTGTTGCTAGTTTTAGATTATCATCAATAAACTTGTTCCAAGTCAAGTATTTTATTCCATTCGGTTAAGTTTTAAAAGTGCTCAATATTTTGTTTCCAGTATAAGTCATTAGATATTTTGTGGGATATATGTAATTACCAAAATCAGAAACTGATAATGACTACATCACAAATGAGACTTCATTGCCTTCATAATTGTATGTAACTTATGTTCTAAAGTATATTTTAAATTTGAAGTAAGGTTGTGCATAGTATCTGCATAGTATAGGACTAATGTCGGGTTCATTGAAAATCAACCTTAAGTTTGAAGCACTGAAAATCATGTTGAATTGACAAGTACAGTAGCAAGTACATAGAGTTTGTAGTCTTTTTAATGGTTGTAAAAAGGACTTAGTTAAATGTTAGTTGGAGTGGCAAAGGTCGTTGAGTTTCAAAATGTATGTTCAGGTAGATAAGTTGTTAGATTGTTATAAGTATCAATAAGTTGAAATGCGAAGGACAGAGCAGAATTCAGTTGTGTTTCAGTAAGGATATAATTTAAAGTTACAAATCCCACTGCATGGAAATTCCTGAAGATTTCTGTTACAAATGATGACAATACATGCAACTTCTGTGTATTAAATAATTGATTATATAATTATTTTTTGCTGAATATGTTAAAGAAACCCCATTTGTTTAGGGTAAAATAGAAAAAAAAGCTGATTATTTAAATTAATTAATTGAATTAAGGAACTGAAAATTAGTAAAGGCAATTAAATAAAATGACAGCATGTATGGCTTCCTTCATTAGCACTATACATCAGAATAGGATAATGTTACTTACCCATTAAGCTCTCTAAACACATGTTCACATGACCAGCATCTGAGCCTTGTAATATGCAATGTTATAACCACTATCCGAGGACTGTACATAATAATATATTGCACGGTGGCTTTCAACTTTGTATTGTACTGTCTGGCCTGCTCCTTGGAGATGGCTGAAGCTGTCACAACCTTAAACACACCCTTGTAATTAGGGCATTGTAGTAATAAGCATCCACTGGCCCTTATTGAAGTGACAAGGGTAGTCTGCAACTAGTATAGCCAAGTAACTCAGTGTAGCGTGTGCTACACAAAGCTTTATTATTTGTATCGACTCGATAAACTGATCTAGCTTACACAAATCTTGAATATATTTTATAAGGCTGATGAAATTAAATGAAATTGTTTTATTCATTACAAGGTATTTACATACACTTAATGAAAGTCAAAAAATCAATGAGATCATCGGCT
>DWNH01001750.1:0-10832 GCA_018249895.1 Tiana niger | reverse complement strand
CAGGACTTTTTTGTTGGAAAGTTGAAAATGGATAAGCAAAACGTGAGTATGATTAATCACAGGATGGCGCTGCGGCGGAGGGGGTGCGGCGCTCTTGCTGCGCGGCTTGCGGCGCGCACGGCGTCGCAGGCGGCGCAGCTTGCCCACGTGTGCGGGGGCGGCGTGCGCCCGCGGCGCTTTTGATTCCACCTGAAGTTTGAGCCGAGCGAACATGTCGTAGTTTGTTATTGTACACATTTTGCCTGTAATGAAAATGTTTGGTAAGAAAGTAGCTAACAAGTTATACTTTTTTTACCTTTTACCTATCGTATTTATATAAAGCCCTGACTTTATAAAGTATGTTTTTAGTAAACAGGATATTTTGCAAGCCTTTTGAGGCATGTTCTGCCTGAATACTGCTAATTGCCCACTATTTGTGTTCCTACGGTTGTTTTGTAGGCCACACGTACATACATTGGCATAATATTAAAATAGGTAAGTACTGTACAATTACAAATTTATAAAGACATCAAGGTTTAAACAGTAAATAGGTAGGTATCATCTATTTATACAAATAAACTTCATCGAGTTTTGATTAAATGGGGCTCTTATGGTACGTACACTTAGGGCTATGTTTAAAAACTGTCTGAGATAATAAGATAAAACAAAGCCTATAAGCTAAATTAGAGAACCCTCTTCAATCCCTGAAAATGTTGTCAAAATTCGTTTAGCGGTATCTGAGCACTTGGTATGTTTCGGGCAAAAAACGCTGAGGAAAGGGCACACAGGTTTTAAAAACTATTGAATATGTTCAGGTGTCGTATAAATAGCATATTCTGTTTTATTATGGGCTTTAATATTAACATTAGAGCCAAACACATTATATTTTTGTTTATTGGTTAGAGAAGTTCAATTACCATTGCAGTATTCCTCTCCGCATTCGGGACAAGACACGATCCTCGTCTCGGTCACACCGGATCGATTCTTAGTTTTTCTGATCATATTGTTCTTCGCGTATTCCCGCTTGTCTCTGGCCTTCGTTTTTAGTTCCGATTTACCCAGTTCTATCAGCCTACAATGATGTAAATAACGGCATTGTGTTAGGAATTATCTTAATATGGAGCATTTGAGTTATTTGATTTTAGAACAATTAATCTATCGCTAGCTTTCAGCTACGATTGTATTTGGAATTGTGATGTTTGTTCGTAGTGATTAATCAGTCTGTTTCCTTTAAATTTAGGTACTTTAATAGCCAAATTATTATCCAATGACTATTTTAATTACATGTATAAGTATTTTAAAAATAAATTGCCATGCGTAAATCTCGCAAAAACTTGAAAATGGCTCGAAATACTGTGGTAAGGAAGTAAAGAAAATCAGAAAAACCCAAAGGAACAGCTGGAAAATTGGTAATTCTGTAAGATAATTGCCAATTGTATTACGTTCGTGGCGGTCCAATCATTTGCCAGCTGTTAACTACTATTCACTGTAAACGCGTTAGAGTTACAATCCAATTTATTTTACGCCTTAAATAGACTAGAAGACACGGTCAACTTCATTTATCTAGTATTACTAAAATACTGAAAGTTTATGAAAACTAAGAATCTAATTTCAGTGCCAATAATGGAAATATCGTTACATACCGATTAAAATACTCTTCATCAAGTTTCGACTTTGGTCTGATTGACGTCAGCATCCGCCATTCAATGGGCACTGCACATAGCTCTTCGAACTTAAGGCCTCTCATTTCAACTGGCACTGGGTCCATGAATGTAAAATGTTTCTCCTCATAGCCTCGTGTACCCAACTTTTCATAGGCTCGAACTTCTTTACGCGATGTTTTTGTTTTATGGTCTTCAGGTTTATCTTTGATTTTGATGTCTTCAGCTCTGACCTGTTAAATATTATAATCATTCTGATTTATTACTTTTATAGGAAAGGCATTATTTTAAATATTTTAGTTATTATTATTTGAGAATTACCTTTTCGGGTCTGGTTTTGAAATCTGGAACTTTATCTAAAACAGCTCTGTACTCTTCCGCAGTGTTAATCACGGTTTTAGATAAATCCAACATAGGGGCTTCATCTTTCTTTTTATCAAATAAGTCGTCTAACTTAGACATTGTTAGAGAGAGTTACACCGGCTATAGAGAAATGCAATTGTGGTTTCATTGATTTAACATCTTTTCCATTTCCTAGAAACGGTTTGATCGATAACTATCTTAAGTAGGTAACCTAATTTATAATAAGGATTGCACCAAATTGCTACATCAAACGTGCTACGTAAACATAAGTGTTTTATTAAATGTTCGCATTATATCTTATATATAAAATACTCGTTAACTTATAAAAACGGTATAAATAATTGTTGAAGCTATTTTTCTTAGATACATGTATGGCTCTTTATGTCGTAAAGTTTTTTTTGGCAGTTTCTATATCGCTTAAACTATTTTTATTTCGTTCATTTACGTCATCCATCCATAATTTTCTGCTTCCATATTTGTCGTTAATGAACTTTTGCGACAGTGTAAATCTTTTAGTATCAGACATTTTTGGCGACTTTTTTTGGTCTGTTTTTTCATTTCCTATTATTTGTCCTAACGAGGCGTAGTCGGTTACCATATTATTAGTAAGTTCACACGACAAAGTGTTGTTAGGTCTGACAAAATCTTGACTAGCTCTTTTATGCCTCCAGTAAGATTGGCTCAACGAATTTCGTTGTTTAATATTGTTTTCAACAATTCTTTCAGACCTTGTTGGAGGACTAGGAGATCGGCTATCTTCGCTAGATTGTGACATGTACTGTCTTACTTGATGTCGATATTTCTGGCGTAGTTTTCTTTTCTGAGTATAAAATGGATCCTTCTCACTTTGTTTTTTGTACTGAGCTACAGGTCTGTTAGCGCCCCATTTTGGTCGATTTTCTATATCTTTTTTGTATCTTTCTTCTGATCGCATTCGCCGATCCTTTTTTAAACTATTTCTGTGACTTTCTTGGGGAGCATTCTCATCAATATTTTGATAATCTACATCTATATCTCTGTCAATTTCATCGGTTTCAATTAACTTGTCGGCTGTTATTCTATTAAAGTTTAAGTCGGTTTGAGTTGATGCATCTTTTGTTCGTAATGTACGATATTTTCGAGGTGTAAGGACTCTACCCGTGTCCGTAACTTCATTAGCAGTATTAAGTGAATTTAGAGCTACACTGTACAGATTATTATTTAAATCTTGGGGAACTAAAAATGTAAGTTGCACGTTATTTGTTGTTCCTGAAATTTCTCCACTTCCAATACCAATTGGCACAATATTGAACTGATTATCGGTCAAGGCAAGAGGTGGGACATTATGTATAAATAAATTTAAATTTCCAGTTGTTACAGAACGTGGTGAATTACATGCTGTTGTTTGGTGAGAAATGTATTCCTTTTTATTGCTTGTTGCTGAGTGTACATCGTACGTTCTGCTTGTTTTAGTAGGACTTATCATTTTTGTAGGGCTAGATTGTTGTCCCGCCAAAGCTGAGCTTTCTTCAATATTTGATTTACAATCATTTGTACTAGCAACTTGCTTATAACAGTTAAACCTCTTCTCTTTTTCTAGTCTAGCCTTCTTTTCTGCATCCTCTAGGGCTTTTTGAAGTGCATCGAGTCTTCGTTTTTCATTCATTTGCTTTTCTTCATTTTTTCTTTTCTCTTCTTCTATTTTTAATCTGTCTTCTTCTTGCTGTTGCTGTATTCGTAACTCTTCTAATCTTTCCTCTCTTAATTTTCTTTCGCGTTCCTCCTGACGACGTTTTTCTTGATCTTCTAATTGACTTAATATTGCGGATTGCAATTCTAATGCCTTCAAACGTTTATTTTCCCGCTGGGCTTTTATTTCTGGCTCAATGGGAACATTTTGTCCCCTGAGAAATGTTCTGTAACGAATATTAAGTGAACTGAATATGTCTCATAATGAATATGTATTATTAAATGAAAGTTATGGAAGCATGCAGCGTCTAACTGTTTAATGTAACTGATTTCAAAGGAGTACCGAGAGTTTTTTTCCGCCGGGTTTTTTCTTCCGGTCAACACTAGCTATAAGAGCGCCTAAAGCCGATGAACTCATTTTTTTTTTGACTTTCATTAAGTGTATGTACATAAATACCTTGTGTTGAATAAAACAATTTCATTTCAATGCTTACCTCCCTTCATCACTTCCGTTATATGACGACCTGTCACAGTCCAATCCTGAGTTCGTAGAACTTCTTTGGTCGATGACTAGAATATCCGCTGTGTTTTCAATCATATTTAGGCCTCGCTCCACCCATGATGGCGTTCCTCTTTTTTGATGGTGCATCTATTTATAAAAAAAATATATAACGTAATACGAGTGATACTATTAATATACTAACTGCCATCAATAATTTGTTCACCTGTGGTAGTCTTTCGTTAGGTGCAGTAGGCTCCCAAAGTCTACCAGTGGCAACACCACGGTCACCCCAACGTGGGCGTCCCTCCTCGTTGGGGCCAGAAGGGCTCCGGGCTGTCCACATGCCGTCCACAGATCTCCCGCTTAAAGGTTGCTTTTTCCTGAAAATACCAACTTTGATTAGTATACATTGTTTTAGATTGGGCATTCAATTGGTAATTACCTACATGACGGAAATCGTGAAGTACCTAATCAAGTTATTCTACCTAAATAAGTGAATTGTTTTTGACAGTACCTAAACACTTTGCTTAAAATAAACCTAAACCTATGATAATATTAGACTTCGTTTATAAATTTCACGTGGACGATGTCGTAAGCAAGAGTGCTAGTTTAAAATTTAATTAAGGTAAGTAATATAGCTTATAGAAAAGATAAATAATAAATGTTAACGTCTGAAATTCTCACATCATGGGATAAAAATTATGGATGTTTGTGAGAATTATGAAACTGATTCATATCATCGGCACACAAAAGTTAAGCCGCTTCCAAATAAATAGGTTGGTACTTTTGATAGCTCCGGTATTGACCTGACTCAGCGAAAACACGAAAGTTCTTTGAACTGAACTCATTCGAACTTTCGTTTGAGAATTGGTTGAATATCAAAGCATTTAAACTAACTAGAAATTAATATCGAAATAATATTATAGATGGTAGAATTGAATGTAGTGTTGGTACTTCCCCGGGTGGCAGCCTATCACCTTTAAAATAAATATTTAATTAGTGTCTACTTACCTATTATCCTTTTCTTCTTGTTGCCAGGCCACAACGGGATTTTGACCGTTAGTAATCGTGCGTAATGTTCCTTGGCCCCTGATGTTCATGTGGTTAACAGTTTCACTGCCGTATCCGGAGGTGTCGCCTTCACCGTCTTCGTCGTAAAAAGCGAATCTCTTCGCACTGGGAATATTCCGATTCAGTATTTCTTTAGTTCTCCTGTCTTCTTTAACAGTTCTGTCGTTCTCTATTTTGTGTATAGGCGGCAAACTTGGGCTCCTTTGGCGTTGTATTGGTTCCTGGTACTCGTAGGATGATTGTTTATGCAATTCGAGTGAGCTTGCGAACTGGTTCCTTACTTGTAAACGATTCGTATATCGCTCACCGGAACCCCATGGTAAGTAAAGATGAGACATTTCTTCTGCAAAAAGGAAATTTAGCTTTTAATAATATGATACTTTAAAAATGTTAAGGGTAGAAGTGGACCCTTTCATGACAAAAGCCAATACAGAATGAACTGTTCTTGAAAGTTGAACGAAAAAAATGCTAAAGATTTCCCCTTTACGTCGCTGGATAAGGGTATTACAAGTTTTGTCGATAGCGCATGCAAGAAAAGCTTTTAATCGTGCATGCATGACTACAGTATTTCAGGTAGTAGTGCTACCTTCTCGTGCCATGTAAATAATCCCAAACCATATCCAAATAGCTACGGTATTTACTTTAACTTCAGTAGTTTTAGTACACATGGGGTTTTTAAATTAGGTACTTTGGTAGGTCATTAGAATAACATTCATCCTGCCTAACCTACTTTTAATTTTTAATACGAGTATTTTAAGTAGAAATTGGGTACCTACTTCCATAGGCACGTTATAATAATCCTTAGGCATCAAATCTACAATGGAGGTCGTAAGAACACGTGCTACTCGATTGCGTGTTAGCACGGCGTTCCAATTTCAATTTAGTTCATTATGTAAAAATATTATAAATAGGCATAGTAAACCAATTCCTTAACCTAACGTTGCCACCTAATGTTGCCACATACTAACATTCTAAAGAATGTAGATTCTTAATTCATAATATGTAGATATTAGGACATATTTTTAGTATTGAGCCGAGTACGGTACCTACCTCCAAGTCTTGGAGTTTTGTAAGGAATAGACCATATGTAGAACAATGAATAAGTAGGTATGTATTTGGCCAGGAGCGTAGCCTAATAGATGAATTCGGTTAAAATTTTCAAAAAAATGTAATTAGAAGAAATTTAATATGGTAAATAAATTGACTTATCACAGGAAAACAAATCAACGCATTTTTGAGAATCCCATTGCGCGCTCCAAATATTTAATATTAAAAAATATAGGTAATATATGACATGTATGTATTGTTTGCAATTGAGAGTCATTATTACGCTATACATAGGTATACAGTAAACTGTGTAGCAGAGAACAGTGCATCAATTTTTATCTTTAAAGGAGTTTTTTGTTAAATAGAAGTTTGCTTTACAGAGTTAACAATTAATGTGTATTAATAAGTTATAGGTACTTTCGTGTGTTGTAGTTATAGTTTCGTCAGAAGATATTAGGTAGGTATGTCGAACTGATACGATTCTATTAGAAAGGATATTGTAATCAACATATTAATGTAGACGTGAATGTTATCCATTAGGCTACCATTCTCTCGTCAGCTCAGCTTTCTAAGGCTTAGGTACCTACGTTAATTACATTATATCGCCTCGCTAACAAGCAGTTTAATAACAAATTGGAATTGTCGTGTAAGTATACGAACAGCAGAGCATTTGTTTGCGTCGCTCGCGCCGCTCGCCACGCTCTCGTGCTTTCAAAATTAATGAGTGGCGAATGTTTTTGTTTTTTTATTTTAACGCTACGATAAATCCCTTATATAATGTGTACTTGCACTTCGCTGCAATTAGCCGAAAGTTTTACAGTCCCATACATTTTTGAAATTCAATTCCGAGTACTTTTTCTAAAGTTCTAAACGATATCTTCTCTTACCAGTCTTTTATTTTTCGAATTTGAAGAATTATTATGCATTCTCATTATCATTACATTAGAAATTTTTTGTCTTATATACTACACTGAAATGAACTGAAAGTTTTATTTTTTTAGTCTTGTACGTATGTATTTTTAATTGTCTGTCTAATTCAATTTTTAAGTAAATATTGTAATTTTATTGTAAAAAAGGGTGAGGTGCTTTTTTAATTAAATAATATAATAATGAATCTAGTTTTATTTTTAAGAATACTTATTTAATGAAAATCACGTGAATAAAATAACAATACTATTGAAGATACATGTACATAATATATGTATTTCTTCCGGCCGCTAACAATAACTGAGGTCGCAAAGGTTATTACAAGTCAATGTTTGACCTTTGATCGATTACCAATACCGTGTATGTTATGTTAACAGGTGGCTCATAGCGTGACCGACACTTTGGTCATTCGTGTTTGAAATATTTATAATAAGCTATTGATTTTAACTCAAAATCTAATAGTTTAGTTGTTACCTACTTCTGTTTATGTAGCTGTGTTGTAGCATCATGAGATATATGTACCTAAGAGATTTACGTTTCTTGACATAATATCATTATTGACCGTGACCCGTCTGTTAAATAAATTCTTGGTTCATACTTGATGAAAAAAGTAAAATGGATATAATTTATTAAAATTATTAAAGATTTAATTCCCTTCCTTGTTTTAGCCAATAAAGTTATTATTCTTGCCGGACTATGATATAACAATGCGACACACATATAATACATTCTCATAAGTAGAACACAACGTTACGCGAGCATACAAATTGGTCTACAACGGCGTTTCTCAAGCGACTAGTTGATGGCCATTTTTATTACTGATAACATTAGTTCATATCTGACAAGTTAACAATACCTAACATAAACGCTATATTTTTATTATTTACAGAACAGATGCAAAGACAAATGCTTTCAGTCTTATTAATTTTACATGTACGTACAATTTGGTAGATATAGGAATTTTAACGGTTCGCGCTTTAAAATGCTTTTCAATATTAAATATTTTTATTTATTTGTAAAGTACTTAATTATTGATAACAATTATGTATAAACAGTATATGAAAATTGTGTGCTTGAGGCTATCGTTGTAAGGGAGTAAGACGGAAGTAAAAAAACTCTGCACTTCCATAAAAAACAGACAGCAAGGATTCCGAAGAATTGATAATCTCTTCCTGTTTTAAATCGGTTACAATTGAAAACCGTATTCAAATTAATAAATAACATACTAAATAAAAACGAAGCGACTGACATAGCCCTCAGGAATAGCAACGCATATATGTATGTAAGTAGATATGTATCTACGACTTTAAGTAGGACTATGATACGGCCTGAAGTAAAATATTAATGTCTACGGTTGTCACTCACGGAGACCACTGAACACCGGGTATCCTGATAGTTAGCTACCTACTTCATTCTCACAAAAAAATCTGACTTTATTTATAAATTCATTTTGCTGTCGGTACCTATATTAAATAAACTAAAATAAATGAAAACAAAAACTTAATGTATTCTGCACCATCATTCTTTGTTTGTTGTACTTACGTACATCGGTAAATAAATAAAGTACTTTTTGTCTTTAATTTTTTTTAATTGCTTTTATTATCATACCAATAATTACATAAAGAAAACAAGTATCTAATGTGTAACTTACTTATTAATAATAAGTAAATTAACTTACGTTATAATAGATATCTATTTTGCAACGATGCATGTAATAACTAATTGAATTATGTTTCAACCATGCCCCAACAGAGGTACGTAGAATAAAATATATAGAACTTGCTTCTTCTTTTAAAGTTGGTTAATGTATAAAAAGTAGGTAGATACTTACTAAAATTTTCGCGACAGAATCCTAAAGAAATAAAATTAAAAACAGATCCTAGCGTTCGAGATACATAATTATGTAGAAACTTATGTATCTATTTTATAATCATGAATTAGCAAACAGACTAGAACAATAGTTCAAGTAGAACAAAGTTAACAAAGGTTAAACTATTCAAATATTTACCTAATTAAATGAAAGATCAACAAAAGTTAATAAATTTCTTACCCACATTGTTTACTTTTTCTGACGAGTTGTGTCAGAAAAAGTCATTTGTAAAACCAATTTTGGTAATTATTCTTGAGCATTAATAAATTTTTCCGCAATAAGTTTTACACATATTAAACGAATATTTTACTACAAATAATAATAATATTTTTATGGAAATTTAACAGATTTTTGTATGAAATATTTTATGATTTATGTTTTTAACGCATAAGTTAAATGAGACGAGATAAATGATTGTCAGTTAGCGGCATAACAATATATTGTAATTTATCGTAAATAGACGTGATTGTTTGGCGCTATTTGAATTCGTAAGACGTGAGTAACTAACACTTATCGTCTGAGCGAATATGTAAATCGTTGAAAGTAAAACACATAACTCATTCGTTTACATCGGAGAGAATAACTTTTATTGTTGCTTTCTACACGTCTTTATTTTTAAGTAAATATAGATCTAGTCTAGGATAAGCGTTATACTAAAATCACAAATTAAATAAATAAATAATAAATAATGGTGATGGTGATGATTTATTTAAAGATTATTTATATGACCTCTACCAACAACTGAAATTATGTCACGTCAACAGCCAGTCGTCTTCTATGACATTTGGTGTCCCACAAGGTAGTCTGCTAGGGCCTACCTGGTTTTTGATATATGTAGGTTAATAATCTCAATCTAACTGTATCTGCATCGGTTAGTAATCTAACTGTAACATACATACATCTATATTTATGCTGATGACAAGTGATTTTTTTATTAATATTATTTGGTGTTGGAGCGATCATAGTAACACATATTCCGTGAAAATTTCAATTACTGTTTTAAAGGTTGTTACAGCCTGTGACAGATGAACTAATGGACAGATACCCAAGTCTTTGTAATAGGGTTTCGTTTACACTCTTCGGGTGCGGATCCATATAAACGGTTATACATAAAACAACAAACTTTGTATCTGTATAGCGCTAACACTATAACTACAGTAAAAACAGAACATACAATATAGATAAAGTTTAAACTGTTATAATTACAAAATAAAAGTTTTCAAAATTTCGTCTTTAACCAGCATACTAGTAACTTTAGTCTAGACAATAAGGCTCAAACTCAAACACAATTGACGAATATGAGGAAGAGAACTTAATGTTACATATATTATATTCAAAACAAAGAGTTAATTGTACGGAACCCTTTGTATGCGAGACCGACTCGCACTTGGCAGGTATTTCTTTGTAACGCCTTTAGAAGCGGTGGGTGGTTACAGAAATTTCGTTACTTATCACATTATTTTATTATTTCGAAGAAAATTCCTAGAAAATTTAAATATTATTTTTTATCTATCGTGATAACTGTTGCTTTCATAATTCTTTTTTTATCTTACCTACATGACAAACAGTGGGACTAATAATATTCTCTAGATATGTTTTAGAAGGAAATGATACTTGCGGCAGATATACGAGTATAAATAAATAAATAAATAAATATAAATATCTGTGGACAACTCACACACGGTCATCTGATCTCAAATTAGGCAGAGCCTGTGCTATGGTAACCAGACAACTGATAAACATA
>DWNH01001749.1:0-10836 GCA_018249895.1 Tiana niger | reverse complement strand
CAATCTCAGCGGCTAATCTGATATTCTCATAATATCTTAGGCTCATTTTTTTGGCCTTACGCTGAAACAAATAAGAAAAGTCACATAAATTTATTTAGTTGTTCGACGAGAATAATATTGAAAGTTTCTCTTGTCGGGACTTATTTGTGTTTATACTTTCTTCTATTAGGTAGATATAGATTCCGAAAGTAATTTATAACTTTGTATCGTGCAACACACAACCTTTGGCTACTGAAAGTCAATAACAATTACATGTGTTCACAAATTTATTATACAGGTTCAAACATATATTCACTTAAAGCGTGTATGGGGTCATAATTATAAACAAACAAGTACGAAATATACATAGAAAATATTTTTCGTATCATGCATAGTGTAGTGTCAGTTACGGGCTCGATTCCCGGCAGGGCAGAAGTTTCAACGATGAATTTAGGTTTCTGTTCCCGGGCTTGGTATTAGTATAATTTTATTTGTGTGTGTTCATAGTATCCACGACACAGGGAACCCTAGTGTTGGGCTCTGAGTATGAAGCTATTATTAATAATTACTACTATTATCAATAATTGATTAAAAATCCATGGGATACAGTGACCACGCAATATCGGGTGGTCCGCACATATTTAATAACTTTAATAGTATGGTAGGTACACCTATATACAATAGGTATCTACTTATTTAAATTATTCGTTCAGTTACAAAGTGACACGACGGACTTCTATTTACCGAGGGATCAATATAACACAATAATGAAGGGACTAACTAGTTTACAAACTTTTGTCACAAGACGGCGGAACCAATAGTCCAATTTTCCCTTCGAGAAACGAATATCTTCTCTTAAGTTGGCACTTGATTTGCTTATCAACAATTACGTAATCTACAAAGAGTTGAAAAATTGTGTTTTTAACTAGTTTGAAGTATTAGATTAAATATATTATACTAGATAAGATTCTAAATATAGAATACTAGATTAAAAATACTACCAACATAAGAAAAAACAATCGAGCAATCAAGGTGTTTTTACACAGCAACTCAACATTCAAAGTACAACATACAATGTTGAAGAATTCAAACATTGCATCAAGTTTCTGCGCGGAATAGTTACAACACGAGGGAAGTTTCTCCACGCTGTCTGTTGTAACAACACTCCAACTTGCAAGTGGTTCCTCCAATTTATTCATCTTCGGCTGCGTGATTTTCTTTGCCCGTTTCGTTACTTACGTTGATGGAAAACGTACGTTTGCGACTTTCAAAGTAACATGACTCAACGGATCTCTGATTTTTAGATGCATCCAGAGTTCCGCCAAAATAACTTTGCCGGTACTTGAGTGATTGCTTTGACATGTCGCTGCAGAGTGAAAAGCATAAAAAATAAGAAATGAAATACATTTAATGACCATTAGTTGACCATTTTTACATAGAATCCGCAATTAAATAATATCGTATAGGACTTTTCTAACACACGATCAGTAACTTTTAAACCGGAACACAATATGTAGTAATTTCACGGTAAAAATGGGTGTGGCGGTGGTACCTTCCCGATCTTATTGAGTCTCAAAATAATGTGTGTAAAAGGTGATAGATAATCAGTCATTGAAATCACTATTTAGGTTCACTTAATGTTTAAGCTACTGCCTCGTAAACTAATCATTATGTAGCTAAAACGACCCCGGGAAGGGCGACGGCGTGTGTGGCCGCACTTCGTCGTCACCAATGTGGCTAAACTAATAAAATATGACTGGAGGCGCGCCTGAAAGGGCACTGCGCTGGGATGACTCCGGTGCGTTCCACCAGAGATCCTGGAGTCATCCAAATGCGCCGAGGTTGGCTACCGAGGGGGTTTAAGTGCGGTAAAAATCCCTCATAACCTGGTATCACTTCCATGAAGGTGACTTCGTTGTGAAGGTTTCCCCCCAATCACCAAAAAAAAGGTAACTAACCTCAATATTCCTAACCTGTTCATTCCAAATAAATAATGTATACCATCCTTGAAAAAATCTAGTAAATTTTTAATAGAAAGAAATAACATAATAGTCATGTGCTTTATATTTTATATTTTCATATAATTAGAACGGGGCCTTGATTTGAAATTATAAGAAAGCTATTAAGTAAATAAGAAAACAAATAAATACTCTAAGATATACTTTTATTAGTGCAAAACACAATTATTGTAATAAAATAATTATGTTAAGAAACAAAGATGATTGATCTTTATAATGAACGCCCTCCGTTAAAACTCAATTTGGTAATTATTCTAAAACTAATTACGATATCGAGGAACAAAAGTTATGTTCGGAAGGAAATTATTGATTTAGTAGGCCAAGTTAGAAAGTTATCGACTTAATTTGAAACATCTATTTTATTCATCGCTTTTCCTAAATTTTGTTATTATGAGTAGCTCGTACGTACACCCATAAAGGTGTAGTATAAATTAATACATAAACTTCTTCTTCAAAGCAAAGTTATAAATTTTTTTCTTCAGAATATTTTTTGTTTGCGTGTGTGTGTTTTTTATGTTTAATAAATAAGGATAAGATTGATTTTTTTTATTGAATAAAAGTTTCAAACGAGCGTGCAGGCCATCTGGTGTTAAGTCTTCATTGCATGTATATCGTACATCGACTTGCAACTTCCGGCAGTACTAATAATAGCTGAAATCGCATATAATTATGTAGGTTACATTGAGGTGAAAAGTTTAACCCATCTTTTGGTGGCGCAATCGGTCAAATATAAACAATTTTCTTTAAACATAGCGCCGTAATTAGAGCTAGGTAATTATGAAGAATTACAGTAAAGTATAAGAAATCATCTTTTTACT
The DNA here is from genome assembly GCA_018249895.1 of Tiana niger. Classification (NCBI taxonomy): domain Eukaryota; kingdom Metazoa; phylum Arthropoda; class Insecta; order Lepidoptera; family Hesperiidae; genus Tiana; species Tiana niger. The sequence goes on along the minus strand of DWNH01001749.1, from coordinate 8,021 downwards.
TTCCGCAAGGGGGGACCCGTGAACGTGCAAATTGTTCTTTGTAATCTCCATCGCCTTAGTTATCCTGTAGAGACCAGGGTAATTGTGAAATATTCCCGTTACGAGCTGGCGCACCTGTCTCTAATATTAATTTTAAGACAGACATAATATAACACGCCTTGCATATATTAAATTCTGGGCTGAATATTACATAAGTAATAGATTGATGTCACGCAGTGTTATAATTCGTAATTTTGTTGTCGTTTGAGATTGATTTCATAAGAAACGATGTCTCTTTATGGTGTTTTAAGTTGCGTGGAGTCTTTCTATCTAGGAAAAATATTCTGAAAGATCCTGGATAGGGGCGGTTTGTCTGGGGTAATGAAAAAATAACATGTGTACGATAAAAGCTAGAACAATCGTCCGTTGTTTTCCTAAAATATTTTTGCAAAGGTGAGACTGTTTTAGGATATAGGTCTACTTTTAATATAAATTATAATATCTTTTAATACCTACTTTTGAACTTATTTTTATCGTGCAGTATAAAGAATGGGCGAATAAAATATCAACTTTTTGTTGTGACAATATGTTTTAATTGATTTTAAATGTATATAATTGTATTACTAGCTTTTACCCGCATTTGCATGTGGAACTTCTATCAGTAAGAGAATTATCTAATTAGATCTGTAAATATAATTTCTAATTTTAATTATAATCATGAGACAGAGTAATTTATTTTATAAATAGTATTTTAAACCGCAATGTATTCAACATTCAACCTTCAGTATAAACTGTATTTTTTTGTCATAATTTACTTACAAATCGCGTTTTATTCCAAATTTCATTCCGTTTTATCAATGGCTATGGTTAGTGTTACTAAACATATTTTAATCCCTTCAGAAGATAAAATTTCACTTAGAGTAAGTTCGTTTAGTCATCGCTTTTATTAAAACCTTTATATTTTTCTATCACAACTTATTTTCAATCACATTACGAGTACATCACGTCGAAGAAGTTTTGCAATAAATAGTGCTCTTGCAGTTGACATTATCCCGGATTTCATGTCCTTATTGTATTTACACTTTCTAAACCGCTTTGCACCGCTTCTCCTAATTTATAGAATGTTAGACATACATACCTACAATAAAATAGACTTTACGCTTCGTCGGTTCTATGAAATCTCCAACATTTGTTGAGATGAATAACCATATGTAACTTGGAATAACTTATCTATTTGAATTAGTAAATAGATTTGTTCTACACAGACATGTTACACATATGTACATATAAGTTTTTTTCCTGAGAATTAAGAGGGTTGTGTCTCATTTAAAATCTGCCAGAATCTTTTCTTTTTCTCTATCTTTTCTTATTCTTCATCTTCTTACGTTACCTTAACTTTGTTCTCGTCTTTTTCTTCTCTACAATGACATTTATTATATTCATTCAATTATTACTATAATTATTATTATTCGGTTGATTACAATCTTAAACATCGTTTTTTTATATTTGCGGGCAAAAGTTTACACGTAAAAAGAGTTATTTTCGTTAAAAATTAGGTTTACAAGCGCTTTTGGTTCCTTTTTATTCGAACTTATTCGCTCATTTCTATCACTCTATGCTTTACTCGTCAAATGAGATGTGCATATCAATTTTAAGTTGAAAATCTTCAATTGAAATTCAATAAAAATTTAATATGGTTTAAACTTACCATAATCTCCGAGAGCGCGCGTTGTAATGTATGTGTTTTTGGATGCACCAAAGGGATTTGTGTGCAGACTAGTGGTATAATCTAATATGAAAGTTGCGGAATTTCGCAAATACATTCATAAACCTCGGTGTTATCAACTGTCCGAAGTTAGTGCGACTTTAATAAGCTCACGCGCTCACTGCACATGTGAAATGTTTGAATGGAATACGTACTGCGTTTGTTTGTGCTTAAATGAAAATTACAATCTTTTATCCTTAGACTGTGTGGGTTGAATGCAATATGTTACGTAGTTCTTTTTGACTAAGTTTAATGTTATGAAATGAAATGGAAGTAATTCATTTGTACAAATATATACATACCTACAATGATGGTCAAAATCATTTAAAGTTTGCCATTTTAACAATTTGGGTAAGGATTACTTATAGTAGTTAATAGTAAATTATTTGTTAAAACAGAACAGAACAGAACAAATACTCGTGTCCGGAGCACCATTCGCTAACCATTAGACCAAAAGACCAATCATTATTTTATATCTTTTTTAAACATTAGTAGCTTAATACCCATTATTGCACATTTTATTTAGTAAATTTGGATGATATTTTGGTAAAAAGGAATTAATCGGCAATTATCCGCTTAGTGTAAAGTGGACCAAAGGAAAAAACCCGACAGAAAAAAGTCTTGCGAACTCTTTTAGTTTTTGCAATATTTTAATAATAACTTACTCCTATCATTTAAGTATTTTTTAATCTCTTTGACCCGAATCTCTCTAATTTGTATTTTTTTCTCAACATAAAACAGCTTGCTTAAGCGTCTTTAGATCGGAGTCAAGGACTGTCTCGTTTGCGGAATTTATAACGTCTAGATTGCCTAGAGATTTGTTTATTGTTTGTGTACTAAAGTAATAAAATCATTTCCCATTATATACTAATGGTAAATAATTTTATATTGTTACTTCTTATAAGACAGTAGATTTAAATAATATACCTACTCGTTCATGTAAGATTTCTTTTTATTGGAAAGACGTAACAAACACACGTATGTATGTCACACTACGGCAGTACGTACCTGAGATCATAAATATGTATAATAATCATAATAACGTTGCAAGTCCTAAGGACTAAGATGGTTGCGTCCTATTATGTGGGCTCTCGCAAACACAGCCTTCTTCCGAAACACTATTCGAGTAAATTGGGCGTGGTTGTGACAGATTCCCCGGTGGTACATCATGTAGAAATATGTAATACTTTATTTCTATATTCATTATAGAATTATATTTATCTAAATATATGTATGCACATATTCACTTATATATATTTTTATAGTTATGTATTGTAATTGTAAATAAATAATGAAATATCCACTGCTTCTATTTCAGATCCTCTCAAAGATTGGCTGGTAGAGAAAGCCCACTTTTTTCCCTTTACATTTGTAAGGTACAAAAAACCTTAAATAAATAAATAAAATAATACAAGTAATGATAATATTTATCTTGTTGAAATCGACGTCTGTGTCTACGAACTCCTAAATTTAATACAATTTCTTTAGAAAGAGAAAGATCAATTCTAATAATGAAAATCTTTCGAGTTTTTGCGAATTAGTCAAATTGATCAAGATGGATATGTCAGCAGAACCTTATTGAATTTGATATAAAAGATGGATATGGATAATCTATCTTTTCGTTGCTTTTATGAAAAAAGATCCCGTATTTGTAAGTTTAAACTATGTATATACATAGCTCTATTAAATGTTAGGCTAATATAAAGAAGTTCTAGAGTTTTTTCTGTCGGCTTTTGCCTTCTGTCAACGTAAGCCAAAAGGGAGCTTAAAACCGAACTCATTTAACAATAAGAAATATTGTATAGCTCTATATAATTAACATACAGCTTTTCAATCAAATTAAACTAAAAACAAATTTTACATATAAATTTACGTATAATTCAGACAATTAATACATAAATAAAGTCATACTCAACCAATGAATTATATATTTAGTATTTGTAATAAATATTATTGTATAATTCCTTTATATGTTTATGTATCCGTCCAAGTGTCCATATATAACAATTCATTTATATAAATTTTGGGACGCCATCTATTAGCCAATGTGTACAACTTTGCTGCACATGAAACACATCTTCTATATATACATATATAAAAATGAATGTTTGTCTGTATGTCCATTATAGAATCGTAAACTATGCATTTGATCAAATCTTTAGCAAAGTTGTTGTGCATGAGCCCACGAAGGTTTCCGAGTTGGTGCGACCAATTTTCGACAGATGAAGCCACTGTCATTCCAATTAATTGCCGTGACAGTTCATGAACAGTGAATTGCGACGTTATTTACTCTCATTCAGTATTAATCCTTATCCAAATTTCTAAATTGCACCCGGGCGAAGCCGGTGCGGGTCGCTAGTAATATATAAATTTCAGGTTTCTTCACCTATTCTCCATATAAACTTTATTATAGTTATAGTTAATGAATCATATCAAATCTCACACTCTTTCATGCCCACAATATTTTTAGAAAGGGAAAGTTTTCACTTTACTTGTTAAGATAATGATTGTAGCCTAAAAATAATTATTATTTAAGGAATATAGGGCGTAACCGAGAGGGATGACGGGTAGCGGTAAAGTTTTAAGCGCGCTTCCGTGCTTCGAAGAGCATGGTAATCCATTGCATTAATCCTTCTTGTTTAGTATTCAGTGATTTGAATAGAAAGTGATTTTGATTACGTAGGTGATAGGCTCCGTCGACCATGGAAATACCACCGCCACACCCAATTCTACTGTGAAGCAATGTATAGTATTTCGGAAGAGTAATGTGGTTCTTGAAGGACATTAATTACAACCATCACCCTCAATAGTAATGACGCAAGCAATAAATAAATAAATAAATATCTTGGAACAACTCACATTTGTTTCATGTTATTTTATTAATAGTATAAGTAAAGATTTTTGTTAATAATGTAATGTAGGCTTTTAATGTGTTTCAGGTGTATTGAAGTAGAAGTCGAGTTAGAACTCTATATGTTACGTGTAGAGACTATAGGGTTAAATGAGGTACCTAGCTCGTGTCAGGTAAATACTTAAGAATACAGTAAATAATTCTGTTTTTGTTGCACCTTTTACATAAGCGTTGTAATATAATTTTTATAGATACTTCATCTTTCTGCAATGCGAATAGAGTTGGCAGGCCGCCCGGATGCTGAATTTACACCACTGCTCATATATTTTTTGAGAGGAGGAAATTTCGAATATTTGTACTATCATCAATAAATGCGTGCATAAAAAGTGATAAATGTGGAGAAGTTGCGTTGTAGTCATTGTGTTAATAGCAGTATTGGTGTGAGTATAATTTGAGTATTTAATTTCTGCGTTTAATGATACACACTGGCCACTAACTGGCTACACTTTATATCCAAACGATATATATATAACACTGATATATATACTCGTGTCGTGGGTACCATGGACATACGCAAAGACAACTGCACTAAACTGTAATCGAGAGCAAAAATCTAAATTCATCAGGTATACTTCTGCCCCGGGAATCGAACTTTTCGAATGTGAACCGGCATGGTAACCACTACACCACAGAGGTTGTCAAATCTTTTTATATAGTTTGAAGCGTCCTGAACTATGTAGCTCGAGACTTTATCCTCGAATAAAATAAGGTATTGCTTAACACATTTCTAGACTTTATATTTTTCTTACTAGTACAAACATTTGCAAGGTTAAACCTTTAGTCTGGATCCATTTGTGGTTATAAAATTAACTAAATGATTTATGAAAGTCTGATAAAAGAGACCACTAGTGGCAGGATAGCCCGCGACGAACTAGGTGACTTTTTAAGAGCCATAATGCACAGACAGAAACTTTATCGGCGTCTTTTTTCCTTGTTTTTTTTTATACCTATTGAAAAAGGTGCTAACCATCAGTATATCAGATGTTAAATGGTCAATGCAGCTCCAAGACATTGAAGTCCAAAGGTCTAACCTCAACCTGTTACGTTGCGTCGAGAATAGCAATCTTGAGGACTAAGTTGGTTCAAGCACAAACGCCGTATATTTTTTCTTTTTCGCTGTAATAATGGGTATGGGCGTGGTTCCTCGCTGATAGCGCTAGTCTACCACCTAGAAAAAGAATTCTCGACAATTATCTTAAATAAGTTACGTACGGTAAATGGATACAAGAGTAACGTTTAGTATTTCTCATATCATCCTTTTGTGTTTCTTTAACTTAAACATACGATCGATGTAAAGTAATCCCCATAGAGCACGATTGCCCTCAGCGGACTAAGTGAGCTTATAAGGGCCCTACACGCGCGCTTAGTTCAGCTACAAAAGACTTATGCTGCCTCCGCGTAATAATATTATGAGAATATTTTCCACAAGTAATTTATGCGGCACAAACATACGCGTAATATTTTAATAAAATTAAATGTTTTATGAAAGTCGTAGGTACGCTTGAGTTTTATGAATGTTCTCAAATGCATTTGTGGTTTTTACGAACAATTTTTATGTGACCTGTTATATTATTTTGATAAATATTATCGTAGTTTCAAACAGAATATTCGATGCTTTAAAAATACCGTTATGTTTATGAAAAATATATATATATATCTATCCGATATGTACAACATTTTGTCATATATTCAAAGATAACTAAATAATATATTTAAGCGTTTGCCTCATGTTTTGAATTAAATTGTATTGCAATATAGCTCCACGAAAGTAACAAGTCTTTAAACGTATTTCAAATAGCTGTCGAGTTTCGAGTTTATTTTATTCATTCACTTTTAGCACGGTTTAAAACGGATTTGTTTTTTCAACGCAATCGTGTTGTCACGTCGTGTGAGAGTTTAACGCCCAGTTTCACGTTACTAAACAACGTATTTTGTGTGAAAACTTCGTGACTATAGCTACCAATAACAAAACTTATTTTATCGTAGACAAACAGACGCTCCCGCGAGATTAATATGGCTCCATTCGTATTTTAAAAACAACTGGTTTTATCCGGTGAAGCGTGAAAATACAATCAACACAGCGGTATTATATTTCGCTTGCTTTTTTCTTCGTAACCTATTTTTCATGTGAGCGTCCTATCATTAATAATAATTATTGTTATTAGGTTGTGCGTCACGAACAATATGCGGTGAGTGGTTCGCCCTATTTATGGAATTCAGTTTTCATTCCGTGTAACTGTAGTGTAACTTTAGAGATTTAATTACAGTAAATATACTGTAGCTAAAGTTCATATTATGACAATGTAGTTTCTGGTTAACTGTTTATGTAGTCAACATCATATTATACTTTGTTTGTTTCGCAATGTGCATACCTTTTTGTTAAATATCACTTCCGTTTGTTTCTATGAATCGAAAAGCTTAGGTGTAAACTATTAAGAAGTACATTTAATAATATTAAACCCCGTAAGAATCCGTAAGTACGTTGATATTAATTCAACAATATAATAGCAATAGCGATCGCGTACGTAATAGGCCCATACTATAATGACCACTCCTAGTTTAGGCTGAAATTAAATTACGTCGCGACGTCGAAGAGGCTTTTTGTCGATGGGTTATTGATATTAGATCGATATGGGAGCTTCAATATCGGCGTCATTAATAACGAGCCATAAATGTGTGCACAGCGTTGGACAAAGGCTCTATTGTACACCATCGGGGATGTATTGTGTCTCTTCACGGCGTAAACGCTTAAAATTGAAACGATAAGGCCTTATGGGAGCGACCCCTCATAAAATCTATGACAGGTACATAGCTACTATACAAACTTTGTTACGAATGCTGTAAATTTTACTGTACTAACAGACACGTAAAATACTTATGGGTGCGTCCCGCTCTCGTATTCTTCTTTCTGTATTAAAGATATAGTACACGGGGATAAATACAGTACAGAAATTTGTTTTTGAAATCAAAATACGTTTTATTGATAAATATTTATAAACGGTACAAGTAGATTTGAATACATAATATTGACAACCATATGATGTATATTAAAATTTTATTTAGATATAAAATAATATTAAAAAATAGATTTTTGTTAAAAAAGTAAACTATCTGTACATATATAATTGATGTAAACGTAATTAATAAACTATCTTAGATTTCATTAATAGGTTTTAATACATATGTACAATCGTATTAAAGGCTGATGGATGGATGGACATCGCTATGAATCTCAGATAAGATTTCGTTACTATTTGAGGGTATTTCCAATGACGCGTAAATAAAACGATACGGACTATCGTGTCGTGAATCTGTTGTTATGAGAAGGTACACTTTTATAGCACGCTATGCTATCAGTGTGTAGGG